>LPNX011130911.1:0-33236 GCA_001517045.1 Pseudotsuga menziesii
ACCAAGGCCACTCCGGCCAAAAAAACAAACTAGAGTATGATTGCCACTCATGCCTGATGCCAACTTCTGAAAATTGATACATCCATACCATTAAGATTACGGTCATGTTACAAATTCTTCAATTTGCTCGAAGGCCTATCATATGAAAGTGCATTTCCAGTTCACAACTATTGAATAGAAACAAGTTTAAGAGCTTGCTTAGATAATCTATTGGGAACTTATTCATATTCTCAGGCATTGTCCAAAACTGGAAAATTTCGCATCTCCCTGGACTACCGGATTTACATTTCTTGGAAAGAAAAGAGACATCTAAGCTTGAATAACCAGTTATCCATGTCAAATGTCCAATATATGCAATATAAAGGAAAAACACTCAATAGCAACAAAGAGCAATAGGGAGGATCCTGAACTCTGACAATGTTCATAAATAAGGAGGGGATGTAAGAACTTGTAAATATATTCTTAAAGAAGAAAAATTCAAACAAACTCAGAATTGCTGCATTAATGTCAATTTATACATCTCTAATTAATGTGCACTGTAAACAGGGAAACTGCATCTATTATCTGGAGCTTTTGGATAGAATGGTTGAAAATGGTTATGAACCAAGCCTGTCTTTGTACAATTCTGTGATTCATGGACTCTGCAAAGAAGGCAAGGCACAAGAAGCGGAAAGGTTGTTTGGGAATGTATTACAAAGTGGTTATAGTCCTGATGAAGGGACGTGGACAATGCTAATTGATGGTCTTCTTGAGGATGAAGAAACTGAAAGATGCCTTAAGCAACTAAAAGCAATGGAGGAAAATGGTTTTGAACCAAATGTTAAAACATATACGGCCTTAATCAGAGAGCTTTGCAAAGAAAATAAGAACTTTGAAGCAGAATTACTCATCAATAAGATGTTGGAGAAGGGTTTGGTTCCTGAGAATGACATCTCATGTTGAATTTAACAATAGCAAGACTATAATTTACTTTCTGAACAGGCTTCGGTTGATAAACAGTAATTTGAGCAAGCTAATTGATCTCTTTAGTCATACATAGGAAAGAAGTGTTTCTTCCCTTTAAGAGATCTGCAACAAAAGCTTTGAGGACTCTGTTGATGTGACCACATATCAAAAGGTAACATGATGAATATAGCAAGTAGGACTGTACTTCTAACATAATAGTGATCAAGTTCATATATTGCATTAAGGTGTTCAAATGAACAAGAGAAATCTGCTTGCTTGCTGCAACTATATTAAGTCTGTGCACACACTTACTTGCTCTAACTCAGTATTGCCAACATGTCCTAGGTTGTCATCGAATAAAATGTGTGAACATGCAATACCAAAACAAGGACCAGCCGGTGCCAATCAAGACAATCAGGGTAAAAAGCATAATTCTCTTCAGAAAACTGAAAATCTAAAACAGAACATCATATTCAGTTGGTCAAGTGAAAGCACCTGTTGACTCCTCTATATTCTAGAGCAAAAGAACTATTGAAAAGGAAGCAGTTACAGGTAAGATGTTAGCAGAGTCGCTCATTGACCTTGACTCAGTGATTGCGCCAGGTAATTAACTAGTTGCAGAAGCAAGTGCAATGGGAAAGGCAGGAGTTACACTAGCATTTGCTAAGGTATGTTGTGGGTTCTGCCCGCCCCTGGATCTGGGGTTTCAGACGGGTTCATTCCACATGTCGCTCAAGGCTGTGTCAACGATGGTTATTTATCTGGAAGAGATACTGCAAGTTCAACTGCCGCCTCTGTTGTCTTTGTCTTTGCTGCTGGGTCTTGATCGTATTCTTTTTGTTCCTACCTCGAATCCCATCCATGGGTTTTTTCAGTTCTCTTAATGAAAGACTTGTCCTCTTCCTCCCAGAGGATATTTATAGCTTTCAGATAGACGAGGGCGGCCATGAATACACGGGTCCGGTAGTTCATAAGACATTTTTTCATCACCACGTAGATCCAAACCCCAACCAGCGCAACAAATATCAAATACAGTGAAAAAAAGATTCGACAGAAGGGTTTCACCGGCCAAAAGATAATGCCTGGTGCCATCACCGCCCCCCTCAATATTATAAATAACTGTAGTTACATCCATTGAAACCACGATGTCACACATACAATTGGCAAAGACCAGAGTAAACTGGTTTGCTTCGAGCTCTTTGAAAGATTTGTTGAAGGGAAATGAATTCTCCAAATCCTTAAATGTAAGGAGGGGTGTGATGAGCTTACTCTCGAGTACACAGCAAATTTCTCCATGTTCTAGATCTTGCAAGACGTGAAGCCAGAAATCTCTGGCGCTCAGGAAGAACCCCATGGACTCCAGGTCGATATCATTCTCCTTGATGGCCTTGTACGAGGAATCATTCACATAGATTTCCAGGAGGCCTCTGTGGGGAATGATGAAATGGTAGTCGGATCGAATCTTTGAGTGCCGGATTTCAGCTGAACAAAAGAGAAAGAACCCCATCAAAAATACCATGATTTCCATTGCAGAAACCCTTGAATTGGACTCCTTCCTGAAGATTTGAGATGAATATTTCATTGCATTGCAGTCGCGTCCTAGTAATCACCAAAATGCCGTGCAGAGGGAAGAACACACGAAAAAATGGCCATAGATTGAAAAGCCTTGAATAGGGTCACCTTGGGCTTGAGCTTGAGTGAAATATAAGATTGTTCTACATTGGCACCCACAACTTCAAGTTGGCGCGAAAACCCAAATTGTGAAACTAATTCATACCTTTATTTGGTCGGAGCCACTTCATACACGAGATATCGAATCTACGTCCTGTTGCGGAAAATCCATTCCTATTCTTCCCCAAAATGAATAGGTACTTTTAGGATCGACGGGGTAAGCATATACTACAGATCCTCTGGCTCCCACCAACCTCTTTATTGAGGAAATCTCTTTCTTTCTTCCTTTCCTTAGCAGTGCCAGGGCGAGACCTTACTTATTCTATTGCTTTAGAGAGGGATATCTAAAAACGTGATATGAGTGCTCAAAGAGGGCTACTTTGGAACCAGAGGATTAATGAGATTTATGAAAAAGCAAATAGTTCTTCTGTAGATGTGGATAGTCTGGAACTAATTCGCATGACAAATTCTAATCCGCATTCACTTCTTTTACTCTATTCTGTTTTACTAGTGGTATGATTCTCGGGGTAATCATGATAGAATGAAATTTGTATTTGTTTAACTTGAATTCTATCATATTTGTATTTATTTCACTTAAATTTTTATACGTATTAATAATATATAATAAAAAATTACTTGGTATATTTTTTTTAAATTTTATATGTATTATTAGTACATAATAAAAAATACTTAGTAACATTTTTTTTAATTTATAATGTAAATAGTTTAATAATTAATATTATTTATAAATAAAATATTTAAAAACAAATGTATATAGGTATATTTGTATAGTTATTTTCAAATATATAAGTAATAGCTTCCTGCTAGGACATTGTCATAGTTGATTTATCATTAAGACATTGTCATAATTAATTTGGTGTTAACAGTGGAGTTGTAACACGTGAAGCTCTGCAATTTACTAAGTTCTAGGGGGTCTATGAATCCATTTGTAGTCTTAGAATTTAGAAAAATATACAACATTGTCAAAATTGTAATTTTTCATTGCCGAACTGATCCACAACTAAAAATGACCAAATAAATGACCAATTGTTATGTGGTCATTTTTTTCTAGATACCCCGTTACCAAATTTGGTCATTTATCTTGGTCTTTTTTAGTTTAGTTTTATCATGTGACCAAAATTGGTCATTTATCTTGGTCTTTTTTAGTTAGCCCGCTTAAATTTATCAATTTTGGTCATTTATCCCTTGAAAAAAATTGTGGTGACCAAAATTTTTGGTCTCTTGGTCACTAATCTCTCATTTTGCACTAGTGGGTATATGTTGGACCCAGGTGCAACAAGCTAAAGCCAAGATTCAATCCTATGATTGAATTTGAGAAAGTAAAGGTGTTGGTAGTTAGATCATGAACTAAGGATGAAGGAGAGGCGATTTGGATGGAAAAAACCACCTCATATATCTTCCAGAATGATGAAAGTGAGAATATTTATGTAAAGGTTGATTGATGGAAGCCTAGTTCAGGGAAATACAAAGGAAAATTTTAGAACAATATTGGGTACCAAACCTTGGTGACACATGACTTGGATCTATTCCAGTTAATACCATAGTTTGGGCATGGATGCAAAAGAAAAAAGATTGCAGGAAGACCACGATAAATAAATGTGGTGTACAAGTTGTAATTGATTTGCTTGACTGAATATAAGGATATTGTGTAGAGATGATTCATGAATGTAATTTCCTCTTTGAACTAGTTATTAATATACAAGAAGAAACACTTTTAAATGTTTGTTGTATATCAAATATTCTCTTCAAGCCTTTTTTTGAGGAATTTTATATTATTTACTAATATGAAAATTTTGGTTCAACTTCTATGTTAATTCATGTGATGGTACTTTATGTGAATTAGATAACATCATTCAATTTTTAACTTTTCAATTTTTTTTTTACATAAACTCAACATGTCACTATATCAAATGTGCATAATCATATTCAATAATGAACCTTAAAACATCTTCTAGACTTCCTCTCTGAATAAAACATCATTTTGCTTTGTCACAAAAGATTAGAAATGTGTAATCCAGGTGTTAACACAGTCCCTCTCCCCTTATGTTGTAAAGGGTGCTAGCTCAATGGAAGAGCACCTGCATTCCAAGCAAGACGATGGTGGTTTGATTCCTCCGTGCCCTAACATAAATTAATACATGATTTAAATCTTATTGATAATATGAATATTGTAAGATATCTATATTTTCAATAAAAATATGCTCTTTTCAATTAAACACATTGTTCAAATACTTCATAAATAAATAATGAACACTTGCAAATAATTAGTTAAGATGGTTTTCCCCCTTTCCTCTTGTATATTAAAAAAATCAAACTCTACTGCACTAATGCTATTCTAGTTCATAATTAATTTTGATTGTTAAAATAAATAATATTAATAAATAAGGGAGGGTTTACTAACATCAATATCATTAAATAAATTTATAGGTGAGAAATTTCTCACGTTAATCTATAATTCATAAAGTAAACATTCATCAACTTAGTTTTTAATACACTACCATTACCACTACCAACAACAATAATAATAAATTATGTTGCTATTTTAATTCATAATTTATTTTAATCATTACGAGGGTAAAACTTAGACTTTAAAGTCATAAAATATTTTCCTATTTTGATTATAAGTAGTGCGAACTTCCAAAAATAAAACAACATACTCAACAAAGACACAAATAATTACTACGACAATATTTCTAATTGTTGTAGTAACAAATACAATGTTGGTATTATGTCATAAAATAATTTAATCAACTTAACATTAAATACAAACTATAAATAATATTACTAGACATTATGTAAGGATTCAAAGTCTATGACTTTCCTCATTTTCAAAGAACTCAATCTAGCGGAAGTTGTAAATTCTAGATCCACTAAATAATTACAAATTTAATGAAATATGTGTTTTTTGGATATTGTCGTGTTTCATGAATTATGATGTTTCTATGAATGATATGTTGTGATACATGTTATATGGTTATATGTGAACATTAGGGTTATATGAGAGTGTATATGAATGTATGTAGATTACTTTAATCCTACAAATGATGGTGGCGGTGGTGGTTGTTAATGTTCACTTACTTTTCTTTATAATTTTGTTTATGTGCTTGCAAAGCTTTAAGAAAAGCAATCCTGGCATCACTTCCTTCTTTCACTATGTATTATCTTAATGAGAAGTCATCTTCAATTATTTGGGTTATACTTCATTTATCTCGAAGGACTATATTGGCTTCATACTAAATGATAAATGATAACCCCTTTAATTTGGCCTTAGGTCTCAATTTGCACTGATAATTGACTTTGTTGTAGGGAATAAATCGATACATGGTTAGAAGTCATGCATTGGATTCCAACTAAGATAGAGTTGTGACAATATTGGTGCAATTTGCATAAATATGTCTTTGCATTCTAATAATTTTAGTATTTGGATTTGATATCAATATGAGTATTATTGTTTTTGGATATTGTCGTGTTTCATTAATTATGATGTTTCTATGAATGATATGTTGTGATACATGTGATATGGTTATATGTGAACATTAGGGTTATATGACACTGTATATGAATGAATGTTAATTACTTTAATCCTACAAATGATGATGGTCGTGGTGGATGTTAATGTTCACATAGTTTTCTTTATACTTTTGTTTATGTGCTTGCAAAGCTTTAAAAAAAGCAATCCTACATCACTTCCTTATTTCACTATGTATTATCTTAATGAGAAGTCATCTTCAATTATTTGGTGTAATGTCCCTCCTATATACCCCTATGCAAATTGCAATTTTTTGAATGTTATTGTATGAGGGATTTTGGGTGAGGAGCTCAAGGCCAAGGCCCCACCAGAAGAAACCTGAAAGTTAGGCGATTAATTTCCTAAATCATAAAACGTCAAGACAACTTGACGGCTGGCAACTGGAAAACCACTAGGTTTCATAATGAATGGTTTGGGAGCCATAATACTTTCTTTAGTATGCCACCCGAAAGAGGAAAACGTAAGTGAAAAACCCTAGTCTCCTGCTAAAATTTGTTAGGCAAAAATTTAATAACGCAAGGGCGCTCACAAACATATGTGCGACAAGAACTAGGATGGGGGACGGATTCCACTAAGGGTTCGGAAAAAGGTTAGAAAAATTATAAATATATGTGCTCATATATTTATAATAATAACTATCCATTTATTAAAGGAAAAGGATAGATTAAGTCTTTATAAAAAGAGACATAAAGTATTAAGTCCTTTAGACATTAATTCCTTTTATAAAAAAAAAGACATAAATTATTATTATTATAGAATCTAAGGGATGGATTAATTACTTATAGACATAATGAAGATGGATTAAGTCTTTTGACATGAATCAATATATCATAAGAAAAAGGAAAACAACGATAGGTCACATCTTCTTATTAAAAGGACGTGAATGAATAATTATTATAGGGAAAGGAAGGATTAATTCTTTCAGCTAAAAAGCATGAATTTTTAATTAAGATCCTCTTTTTTCCCGTACTTTAAATCTTGGCTTAATTGAAGGAGAGGTTCAGCTTGAATGAGGGAAATAAATCCTCCCTGAACCCTAACAATCATGGCCAAAGTTTAGGGCCAAAACGGTCGCCATAATCTTGGGAATTCTCAGCCTAAAATCCTCCCGACAATTTGCAACAGTAAAATGCTTTGTTTAGCAATCCTGGCCGAGGTAAGTGGAAGGGGATGGCCTTATTGAAATAAGTGAGTAATATATATGTATGTAGGGGGGAAAAGAGGGGCGAGGAGAGCCACTGCTTGGGAAATGGCTGGGCGAGAGTTAGATCCTGTAGCATTGTTCTGACTATAGATGGAGTATGGCGGATCCTCATCTAATGCTCGAATACTCGGAAGCGTGGGAAACTATGGTATATGCAATTTGATTTTTGCTTCAGTTTCCCGTTTCCATTGGATGGTATAGCTTGTTATTCTAGCATATGCTTTGTTTTTCATACGTCTTTGTTATTCTTTAAAGTTATACCTATTTAGGACACGAACCCCACCATATCAAATGGAAGGTCCAACGTATGCTTTGTTTTTCCATACGCCTTTTATATGCTTTAATGTTAAACCTATTTAACCTAGCAGATTGAATGGAAGGTTTAGCATTTGCTGTGTTTTTCCATACGCCTTTTATATTTTTTAAGGTTACACCTATTTAGAGCACGAACCCAGTCCAGCTTGTTATTGCAGCGAATGCTTTGTATATCTTTTCATGTATAAAATGAGATCTTGATTTCGTCTGGCTCCTTTTTGCACATTGGTGAATGTGTTTAAGACCCAAGTTGGATTGCCAACACTTGTGGTGAGTGCAACATTCACATTACTCTCTACATAACGAATTAGGCCTCCACAGCATTTTAGTTTAATACGGTGTTTTTGTTGAGTACCGGAACATGGCGCACCCCCTTTTTCCTTTCACCGACTGTCAATTGATTGGGATTTGGGTTCCTTACATTGAACTCAAAGATAGGAGGGTTCTCTAGTTTCGTAGGTATTGTGCTTGCGGGCTGTCAGGAATGGAGGTCCTTCATTTTTATGCTTGAGCTTGCAGGTCTAAGAACCAACCTTCCAAACGTCTGGCTGTGCATAGGTGAGCATACACCTAAATAACCATCCTGATAGTGAACTGTCTTAATTATTATTTTATAAAGACTGCTATTTTGTTTTGATGGAAGTGAACGTAGATATAAGACGGTGTTTGGTCATCATAATAATCCATATAAAGTCTGATATTGTCTCAGTAATATTCATATAAAGTCTACGGCTTGTTGATGATATAAATTGTAGAGATAACACTGCATTTTACTCTTAATAAATATTCATATAAGTCTGCGACTTGTCTGGATGATATGGATCATGGATATAAGACTGCGACTGTCTTAATTATTATTTTTATATAAAGACTGTTGTTTTGTCTTGATGACAGTGAACATAGATATAAGATGGTATTTGGTAATAATAATAATCCATATAAAGTCTGATATTGTCTCAGTAATATTCATATAAAGTCTGCGGCTTGTTGATGATATAAATCGTAGAGATAAGATTGCATTTTAGTCTTAATAAAAATTCATATAAGTCTGCAACTTGTCTTGATGATATGGATCATGGATATAAGACTGCGACTGTCTTAATTATTATTTTTATATAAAGACTGTTGTTTTGTCTTGATGACAGTGAAAGTAGATATAAGACGGTGTTTGGTAATAATAATAATCCATATAAAGTCTGATATTGTCTCGGTAATATTCATATAAAGTATGCGGCTTGTTGATGATATAAATCGTAGAGATAAGACTGCATTTTAGTCTTATAAAATATTCATATAAGTCTACGACTTGTCTAGATGATATGGATCATGGATATAAGACTGCGACTGTCTCAATTATTATTTTTATATATAAACACTGTTGTTTTGTCTTGATGACAGTGAACGTAGATATAAGACGGTGTTTGGTAATAATAATAATCCATATAAAGTCTGATATTGTCTCGGTAATATTCATATAAAGTTTGCGGCTTGTTGATGATATAAATCGTAGAGATAAGACTGCATTTTAGTCTTAATAAATATTCATATAAGTCTGCGACTTGTCTGGATGATATGGATCATGGATATAAGACTGCGACTGTCTCAATTATTATTTTTATATATAAAGACTGTTGTTTTGTCTTGATGACAGTAAACGTAGATATAAGACGGTGTTTGGTAATAATAATAATCCATATAAAGTCTGATATTGTCTCAGTAATATTCATATAAAGTCTGCGGCTTGTTGATGATATAAATCGTAGAGATAAGATTTCATTTTAGTCTTAATAAATATTCATATAAGTCTGCGACTTGTCTGGATGATATGGATCATGGATATAAGACTGCGACTGTCTTAATTATTATTTTTATATATAAATACTATTGTTTTGTCTTGATGACAGTGAACGTAGATATAAGACGGTGTTTGGTAATAATAATAATCCATATAAAGTCTGATATTGTCTGAGTAATATTCATATAAAGTCTACGGCTTGTTGATGATATAAATTGTAGAGATAAGACTGCATTTTAGTCTTAATAAATATTCATATAAGTCTGGGACTTGTCTGGATGATATGGATCATGGATATAAGACTGCGACTGTCTTAATTATTATTTTTGTATAAAGACTGTTATTTTGTCTTGATGATAGTGAACATAGATATAAGACGGTGTTTGGTAATAATAATAATCCATATAAAGTCTGATATTGTCTCAATAATATTCATATAAAGTCTGCAGCTTGTTGATGATATAAATCGTAGAGATAAGACTGCATTTTAGTCTTAATAAATATTCATATAAGTCTGTGACTTGTCTGGATGATATTAATCATGGATATAAGACTGCCTTTTTCTTAATTAATATTTTTATATAAGGACTGTTGTTTTGTCTTGATGACAGTGAATGTAGATGTAAAGCGGTGTTTGGTAATAATAATAATCCATATAAAGTCTAATATTGACTCAGTAATATTCATAAAAAGTCTGCGACTTGTTGATGATATTAATCGTAGATATAAGAATGCATTTTAGTCTTAATAAATATTCATATAAAGTCTGCGACGTGTTGATGATTTTAATAGAAGATATAAGACTACTTTTTGTCTTAATAATATTCATATAAATTATGCAACTTGCCTTGGTAATACTGAACATAGATATAAAGACTATTATCTATATTAATTATTTGGAAATAGATATATGGACGAATGTGCCACACTAAGGTTGTTTACTAAACGGCAATAAGGAGCAATACGACTCCGATTATAGTATCTGGAAATTGCACACGCATTTATGTGGATGAGTTAGTTTGAACATAGAAGTAACTTTGTCCACTTGGGTATGTCGCATTAAGGTCGAGATTAATAATTATTTTGTATGGGATGTAACCCTAGCTTCTCTTTGAAATGATTATTCATTCAATCCAGTGGTAGGTCTAGTGAAATACTCTGTGAGGAGTACTTGATTTGTAATCCAAAGATGTACAGGAAATAGAGTTGTTGCGAATTGTAACCCGCCCTTTTGGAAAATAATATTACATGACGCAACAGATTGGTGGACGTAACCCCGAGTTTGGGGCGAACCACACACATGTGTTGTCTTTTTGGTTACTTGTGTGAGAATGTTTAATTTTATCTGTGTTGTTTTGTATACATATAACATTGTGCTGCAACCTTGTCATTTATTACTTTTAAAAGGAAAGTCATGGTTACTCAAACGACTTGGTCCATGCCCTGGAGTGATTTTGATGGCACCTTAACAATGAAGTTCTTCTGTTGTGAATGATAATGTATTTGCATTCACTATGGAAACTAATAAAGGGTTGAGTCATGAAATAATGTTGTAAATTGTAAGTGATAAAATAATGTTGTAAATTGTTGAGTCATGAAATGTTACGGAAAATTGTTAAGTGGTAAAAATAATGTTGTAAATTGTTTATTCATGAGATGATACTGTAAAGTGCTGAAATATGATTGTAGAGAAATCTCATATGAGTGTTAACTACAAAATAAGATCTTCATTTCATGGTTATGATATGTTGTAGGATCGGATGGAATCAAAGGTAGGTACTCGCCTGCGATTTTAAAGATTTATAATAATGCAAACCATAGGAAGGATGTCGATCGGTTGTATATTTCATGTTTGGTTCCTATTGAGTTGGAAGGGTGTAATTTGTCGAACGATTGTTCTACAAGGCGTGTATTTTTGATATTATCGAGTTTAATTGGACTTGCTTCATCAAAAGGCCATGTAAAATCTGCCACTAACATGATTGGCTCATGTCATAGTAACAGTGAAACAAAAATTTTACCCCCTTTTCACACATAACGGCATTGGGGTATGAGAGGTATCTTACAGGTGGTATCAGAGCAAATTTTACAATGCTCGGACCTAATGGACTCATCGACATACAGGTATGTTGTGAACTATATGATTTGTATATGAGATATTATAATTACTTATTTGTATGCATGCTATAAAAGGAAATATTGTTTAATGTTAAGATCATTCAACTGAATTGGTTTGCACGGGTTTTCTCAAAATTATGTGCAATGCATGGAGTTAGTTGCATGAACTGAAATACAGGAAAGGTTATACGTTTGATTGGTGAATGAGAAAACGAAGACAGTAATAGGCCTGATGCAACTTATCTATGCAAGATATACTTATGTTGTTTTACATATGTATTGATGAGTAAAGTACAAGTTGAAATTGTTTTTAGTAAGACAAAGTGCATAATATTAACACACCAAGAAAGGATATTGAAGGTGAAGTAAAGAATTGAAATAATACACAAGTATATTTTGTTGCATTCAAATAGGAACTTGTTATTATATAATTGTTTTATGAGAGCATGATGCAACTTATTTTGGGCAAGAATTTGTGAGCAAATAATGCAAGTGCACAGGGTTACAAGAAGCAGCATCACATAGGGATCAAAGGCAAAGGATGAAATCCTCAGTGGAAAAAGTAACATCTGGAATCTGTATGATTCCTTGTTTATTATGGAAGGTTACCAAGATGATAACATTTGATTAATTATATTGAATTTTGGGAAAACATAGCTTCGATATTTTGATATGTGGAGAATATACTTATAAAAAAATTTGGAAATTTTCTATTAAAATACCTCAATATAGTAACTATATCATTTTGAGAATGATTAATCTAAAGCAATTTAGTTATAGAATCTTTGAAATGGGCTATACATGCATTAATACTAGAGTATCAAGTTATGTTGGATTTATAATGTAGTCACTTAGGTCTAGAGGGCTTAGGCAGACATCCCTTGAAAATAGCAAGGTAGTGGTTAAAGAGAACTTAATAAGCTGACCATTTAGGAGTCGCCATATTACCTTGACACTCTACAAGATTTGCCGCAACTATAGTAAAAGGGTTTAAGCAAAGGTAAGTGACGCTACAATAAATAGCTATGCTAACGACTTATATTATATGGTCAAGATTGTACAAATACAAATTGTATCAAATAAATGTTAGAAGTATTAAAACTGCCAATACTGACATTGAATAAAATGTATTTAATGTGAAACAACTCTTTCATGTAAACCGGAAACACAAGATTTCATTAAATCACATGGGAACATGCTAGTCGAAACAGCCACGATTGCATATGTCGTAAGGAAGAATTATGTTTTGGTATTGATTAATCTAGTCTCACTATTGTGAACTAATAAACCTAGAAATGGTTCGTTGTTGCACATAATAAGTGAATGATGAGAGAAGTGAATTTGGTTTCTAAAACTGAGTATAACAATAGCTGTTAACTTCTTGATGACAAGTTGTTGGTTAACTTGTGAATGATGAATATCCTTAGCATACTAAATGGATGTTAAGTAAGGGTAGGACTTGATCTTCGGAGTAGTTGGGAAGAGAATTCAAGTTAGATACAATAACACCACTGTTATAATGTATCCTTTAAATGTAAATTGGGTTATGAAGCTATTCATTGGAATTATTGATCTCTTATACATTTTCACAAGAACGACAACATTCCTTACAGTATTTCTTCAAAAGGGAACTAGACGGCTTATGGACTTGGCCTTAAATTCAGCTAAGGTAAAAAGCATGGTGTGTTGTACCTAATGTTACTGGTTGTGTAGAAAGAGTGCACCTATGTAAAGGCTCGCATTCGGATAAGCTAGAAAAGTTGTACGATAGGACAGAAGTAGTTGAGATATGAAATTATGTTTTACTTTGAGTTACTGATGATATTGGAATGTTCTTGTCCCTAGCATCGCCACTCATGAATGTGGAATAAAGTTGGAATATCCCTTCACTAGCGAATATCCAAATATAGACAAGTAAGGACGTCTAAAGATGTTGATATCAAAAATAATTGAAGAATTTTGTACAATGTTATATGCTAATATTGCAGGATATGCTAGGAATACTATCACCCGGAATTGGATGTTAGTAATTCAGTGCCTTAATTAATAAGGTTAGAGTATGGGTGATATCTTACTTATTATAAATTGTCGAATTTCAAGTTTTTATAAACCAAGGATTAACCATGGATGATGTTATACTGACATTGCAGGTTTCATCAAGATAATGACCATTGATGCAATCGACGTGTGCTGCAGTGTGTGAAATCCTCCTACGTTTATAAGTGGTAGAGTAAGGAGTAATTTTTCTAGATGATTTACAGGGATTATATAACTTGTGAATGACGATTAAAATCACTGCAAACCCATGAAATTCTGATAATTGATTATTGAAATTTTGGGTTATCAATGAAGGCTTTGACTAACCGTTTAGTCGATTCACGAATCACGACAATGAAAATAAAGTCATGTTAAGCACCAAGGAGTGTGTGTTACAAATAGTCAAGGTTAAATTTATACTGAATACGAACAAGGGAAAAAAAAATTTGAATGCCGCGGGAGCACCATGGTGTTAGGCAAGTGATTGCCGCGTGAGCACATTGGTGTTAGGCATATATGCTGCGAGAGCACAATAGTGTTAGGCAAGCGATTATCGTGTGAGCACATTGGTGTTAGGCATATGGTGTGGCAAAAAGACCTAGGCAAAAATCAGACATCTGGAAGACAAGACGCTGTTTGATGTCACTGAGGGGAAAAATTTTAACTAGTGGTTAAAAGGGAAGTAACCTCAGAAATTGTTGTAAGTCCACATCATAATGGAAAAGGAAACTCAAGGGAGTTTGGAAAACATAATGAACGTAGAATGGTTAAACGAATTTTTGAGTAATTAGACTATTACATGCTTAATGTGTAATGTGATAAAACCGACACCGAAAGGATAGTAATCATGTTTTATTGATAAATCAATTGCATTATGGAAAATAATTGGGTATTATGATACCAATAAAAAAGCTAGAAAGCGTTCCATAAATTGTAATTGTGGTGTTGCAAAGGGATCTTTTGCTTATGTTTTTAAGCTGAATTATAATTTATGACGCAGTTTGCTAAATAAATTTTGGGAAGACCCAAATTGTGTTACAGGAAACTACAGGTCCTGAACAAATAGTGACTTGCAAGGTTGAGGAAAAGGTCTACATGATCATGACTGCAAATATGAAGCAAAGCAAGGACGACTCAAAAGGGAAGGAAAATTGTTGAAGGACAAGAACACCGAGGACGGTGTTAATTTTAGGGGGGAAGGATGTAATGTCCCTCCTATATACCCCTATGAAAATTGAAATTTTTGAATGCTATTGTATGAGGGCTTCTAGGTGAGGATCTCAAGGCCAAGACCCCACCAGAAGAAACCTGAAAGTTAGGCAATTAATTTCCTAAATCATAAAACGTCAAGACAACTTGACGGCAGGAAACTAGAAAACCACTAGGTTGCAGAATGAATGGTTTGGAAGCCATAATACTTTCTTCAATACGCCACCCGAAAGAGGAAAACGTAAGTGAAAAACCCTAGTCCCCTGCTAAAATTTGTTAGGTGAAAATTTAATAACGGAAGGGCGCTCACAAACATATGTATGACAAGAACTAGGATGGGGGATGGATTCCACTAAGGGTTCAGAAAAAGGTTAGAAAAATTATAAATATATGTGCTCATATATTTATAATAATAACTATCCATTTATTAAAGGAAAAGGATAGATTAAGTCTTTATAAAAAGAGACATAAAGTATTTAAGTCCTTTAGACATTAATTCCTTTTATAATAATAAAAAAAAGACATAAATTATTATTATTATAGAATCTAAGGGATGGATTAATTCCTTCTAGACATAATGAAGATGGATTAAGTCTTTTGACATGAATCAATATATCATAAGAAAAAGGAAAACAATGATAGGTCACATCTTCTTATTAAAAGGACGTGAATGAATAATTATTATAGGGAAAGGAAGAATTAATTCTTTCAGCTAAAAAACATGAATTTTTAATTAAGAACCTCTTTTTTTTCCGTACTTTAAATCTTGGCTTAATTGAAGGAGAGGTTCAGCTTCAATGAGGGAAATAAATCCTCCCTGAACCTTGACAGTCATGGCCAAAGTTTAGGGCCGAAACGGTCGCCATAATCTTGGGAATTCTCAGCCTAAAATCCTCCCGACAAATTGCAACACCAAAATGCTTTGTTTAGCAATCGTGGCCAAGGTAAGTGGAAGGGGATGGCCTTATTGAAATAAGTGAGTAATATATATGTATGTAGGGGGGGGGAAGAGGGGGAAGGAGAGCTACTGCTTGGGAAATGGCTGGGCGAGAGTTAGATCCTGCAGCATTGTTCTGACTATGGATGGAGTATGGCGGATCCTCATCTAATGCTCGAATACTTGGAAGCATGGGCAACTCTGGTATATGCAATTTGATTTTTGCTTCAGTTTCCCATTTCCATTGGATGGTCCAGCTTGTTATTCCAGCATATGCTTTGTTTTCATACGCCTTTGTTATTCTTTAAAGTTATACCTATTTAGGGCACAACCCCCAGCATATCAAATGAAAGGTCCAATGTATGATTTGTTTTTCCATACGCCTTTTATAAGCTTTAATGTTAAGCCTATTTAACCCAGCAGACCGAATGGAAGGTTTAGCATTTGTTGTGTTTTTCCATACGCCTTTTATATGTTTTAAGGTTACATCTATTTAGAGCATGAACCCAGTCCAGCTTGTTATTGCAGCGAACGCTTTGTATATTTTTTCCTGTATAGAACTAGATCTTGATTTTGTCTGGCCCCTTTTTGCACATTGGTGAATGTGTTTAAGACCCAACTTAGATTGCCAACACTTGTGGTGAGTGCAACATTCACATTACTCTCTGCAGAACAAATTAAGCATCCACTACGTTTTAGTTTAATAGGGTGTTTTTGTTGAGTACCGCAACATGGCACGCCCCCTTTTTCCTTCTACCGACTGTTGATTGATTGGGATTTGGGTTCCTTACATTAAACTTGAAGATAGGAGGGTTCGCTAGTTTCGTAGGTATTGTGCTTGCGAGCTGTCACGAATGGAGGTCCTTCATTTTTATGCTTGAGCTTGCCGGTCTAAGAACCAACCTCCCAAACGTCTGGCTGTGCATAAGTGAGCATACACCTAAATAACCATGCCGATAGCGAACTGTCTTAAATATTATTTGTATAAAACTGTTGTTTTGTTTTGATGGCAGTGGACGTAGATATAAGATGACGTTTGGTAATCAGAATAATCCATATAAAGTATGATATTGTCTCAGTAATATTCATAAAAAGTTTGCGGCTTGTTGATGATATAAATTGTAGAGATAAGACTACATTTTAGTCTTAATAAATATTCATATAAGTCTGCGACTTGTCTGGATGATATGGATCATGGATATAAGACTGAGACTGTCTTAATTATTATTTTTATATAAATATTGTTGTTTTGTCTTGATGACAATGAACGTAGATATAAGATGGTGTTTGGTAATAATAATAATCCATATAAACTCTGATATTGTCTCAGTAATATTCATATAAAGTCTGCAGCTTGTTGATGATATAAATCGTAGAGATAAGACTGCATTTTAGTCTTAATAAATATTCATATAAGTCTGTGACTTGTCTGGATGATATGGATCGTGGATATAAGACTGCGACTGTCTTAATTATTATTTTTATATAAAGACTGTTGTTTTGTCTTGATGACAATGAAAGTAGATATAAGACAGTGTTTGGTAATAATAATAATCCATATAAAGTCTGATATTGTCTCAGTAATATTCATATAAATTCTACGGCTTGTTGATGATATAAATCATAGAGATAAGACTGCATTTTAGTCTTAATAAATATTCATATAAGTCTGCGACTTGTCTCAATGATATGGATCATGGATATAAGACTGCGACTATCTCAATTATTATTTTTATATATAAAGATTGTTGTTTTATCTTGATGACAGTGAAGGTAGATATAAGACAGTGTTTGGTAATAATAATAATCCATATAAACTCTGATATTGTCTCAGTAATATTCATATAAAGTGTGCGGCTTGTTGATGATATAAATCGTAGAGATAAGACTACATTTTAGTCTTAATAAATATTCATATAAGTCTGTGACTTGTCTAGATGATATGGATTATGGATATAAGACTGCAACTATCTTAATTATTATTTTTATATAATGACTGTTGTTTTGTCTTGATGACAGTGAACGTAGTTATAAGACGGTGTTTGGCAATAATAATAATCCATATAAAGTCTGATATTGTCTCAGTAATATTCATATAAAGTCTGCGGCTTGTTGATGATATAAATCGTAGAGATAAGACTGCATTTTAGTCTTAATAAATATTCATATAAGTTTGCGGCTTGTCTAGATGATATTAATCATGGATATAAGACTGCCTTTGTCTTAATTAATATTTTTATATAAGGACTATTGTTTTGTCTTGATGACAGTGAATGTAGATGTAAGGCGATGTTTGGTAATAATAATAATCCATATAAAGTCTGATATTGACTCAGTGATATTCATATAAAGTTTGCGGCTTGTTGATGATATTAATCATAGATATAAGACTGCATTTTAGTCTTAATAAATATTCATATAAAGTCTGCGACTTGTTGATGATTTTAATAGAAGATATAAGACTACTTTCTGTCTTAATAATATTCATATAAAGTCTGCGACTTGCCTTGGTAATAATGAACATAGATATAAAGAGTGGTATCTGTATTAATGATTTGGAAATAGATATATGTATGAATGTGCCACACTAAGGATGTTTACTAAAAGGAAATAAAGAGCAATACGACTCCGATTATAGTATCCAGAAATCGCACACGCGTTTATGTGGATGAGTTAGTTTGAACATAGAAGTAACTTTGTCCACTTGGGTATGTCGCATTAAGGTCGAGATTAATAATTATTTTGTATGGGATGTAACCATAGCTTCTCTTTGAAAGGATTATTCATTGAATCCAGTGGTAGGGCTAGTGAAATACTCTGTGAGGGGTACTTGATTTGTAATCCAAAGATGTGCAGGCAACATAGTTGTTGGGGATTGTAACCTGCCCTTTTGGAAAATAATATTACATGACACAACAGATTGGTGGATGTAACCCCGAGTTTGGGGCGAACCATGTACATTTGTTGTCTTTTTGGTTACTTGTGTGAGAATGTTTAATTTTATCTGTGTTTTGTTGTATACATATAACATTGTGCTGCAACCTTGTCATTTAATACTTTTAAAAGGAAAGTCATGGTTACCCGAATGACTTGGTCCATGCCCTGGAGTGATTTTGATGGCACCTTAACAATGAAGTTCTTCTGTTGTGAATGATAATGTATTTGCATTCACTATGGAAACTAATAAAGGGTTGAGTCATGAAATAATGCTGTAAATTGTAAGTGATAAAATAATGCTATAAATTGTTGAGTCATGAAATGTTACGGTAAATTGTTAAGTGGTAAAAATAATGTTGTAAATTGTTTAGTCATGAGATGATACTGTAAAGTGCTGAAATATGATTGTAGAGAAATCTCATATGAGTGTTAACTACAAAATAAGATCTTCATTTCATGGTTATGATATGTTGTAGAATCGGATGGAATCAAAGGTAGGTACTCACCTACGATTTTAAAGATTTATAATAATGCAAACTATAGGAAGGATGTCGATTGGTTGTATATTTCATGTTTGGTTCCTATTGAGTTGGAAGGGTGTAAGTTGTGGAACTATTGTTCTACAAGACATGTATTTTCGATATTATCGAGTTTAATTGGACTTGCTTCATCAAAAGGCCATGTAAAATCTGCCACTAACATGATTGGCTCATGTCATAGTAACAGCAAAACAAAAATTTATCCCCTTTTCATACATAATGACATTGGGGTATGAGAGGTATCTTACATTTGGGTTATACTTTATTCATTCGAAGGACAATATTGCCTTCATACAAAATGATAAATTATAACCCCTTTTATTTGACCTTGGGTCTAAATTTGCACTAATAATTGACTTTGTTGTAGGGACTAAATCGATACATGGCTAGAAGTCATGCATTGGATCCCAACCAAGATAGAATTGCGACAATATTGGTGCAATTTACATAAATATGTCTTTGCATTCTAAGAATTTTAGTATTTAGATTGGTAGGATACTTGCCTATCTTCAAAGTGTGATGCGCAATGATAATTTGAAAGTGTGGATGGCAATATGAAGAATGTAATCCCTTTTAGAATATGAATATAATTATGATTTTGTGACATTGTACCATGACACTTATATCAATATGAGTATTATTGCTTTTGGATATTATCATGTTTCATTAATGATATGTTGTGATACATGTTATATGGTTATATGTGAACATTAGGGTTATATGAGAGTGTATATGAATGAATGTTAATTACTTTAATCCAACAAATGATGATGGTGGTGGTAGTTGTTAATGTTCACTTGGTTTTATTTATAATTTATTTATTTGCTTGAAAAGCTTTAATAAAATCAATCCTACATGACTTCCTTCTTTCACTATGTATTATCTTAATGAGAAGTCATCTTCGATTCTTTGGGTTGAACTTCATTCATGTGAAAGGATGATATTGCCTTCATATTAAATGATAAATGATAACCCCTAAATTTGACCTTGGGTCTCAATTTGCACTAATAATTGACATTGTTGTAGGGACTAAATCGATACATGGTTAGAAGTCATGCATTGGATTCCAACCAAGATAGAGTTGCGACAATATTGGTGCAATTTGCATAAATATGTCTTTGCATTCTAAGAATTTTAGTATTTGGGTTTGATATCAATATGAGTATTATTGCTTTTGGATATTGTCATGTTTCATGAATTATGATGTTTCAATGAATGATATGTTGTGATACATGTTATATGGTTATATGTGAACATTAGGGTTATATGAGAGTGTATATGAATGAATGTTAATTACTTTAATCCTACAAATGATGATGTTTGTGTGATTGCAAAGCTTTAAGAAAAGAAATCCTACATCACTTCCTTCTTTCACTATGTATTATCTTAATGAGAAGCCATCTTTAATTCTTCGGGTTATACTTCATTCATATGGAAGGACAATATTGCCTTCATACTAAATGATAAATGATAACCCCTTTTATTTGACCTTGGGTCTCAATTTGCACTAATAATTGACTTTGTTGTAGGGACTTAATCGATACATGGTTAGAAGTCATGCATTGGATTTCAATCAAGATAGAGTTGCGGCAATATTGGTGCAATTTGCATTCTAATAATTTTAGTATTTGGACTTGATATCAATATGAGGATTATTAGTTTTGGATATTGTCGTGTTTCATGAATTATGATGTTTCTATGAATTATATGTTGTGATACATGTTATATGGTTATATTGTTGATGTATTTGTAACTTCGGAATGTATTCACTTGTATATTTTATATATTGTATTTCATTGGACCTCTATGGTCCGATCGGGAGAATCATTAATGTAATCAAGTCATGTAAAGTCATAGAGGCTAACCCTTCTTGTTGTTCATAGAGGTTAAACACCACTTACTTGGAGTGGAAAGGAAATCTTACTCACTCAAACTTCGCTCACTAATTTACTTTACATGGAAATACGTAATTTAAAAAAAATGTTGAAGCCCTTATGAGGGCAAGAATTTGACACATAAATTGATCGTTAAGAGGTGATTGGCTCGTCAAATACTATCCAAAAAAACTAAAAACCGTCATAATTCTACTTTAAAATTGTCAAAACTAGTTACAAAGTTGTCAAAACCGTCAAATTTGATTGGCTATTTCGACCCTCACCAATTCTAACAATGCTTTCCCCAATTCTAAAAATGATTTCCCATGAATTAGTTTTTATTTTACATGGAAATAATTTAAAATAATAATAAATGTGGAAGCCCCCCCCCTACTTTGACAAGGATTTCCCATGAATTACGGACTTACGTGGGTGGATAGGAAGCACAAGAACAATAGATCCAACGTAGGTAAACATTCAACTTATTTGTTTTATTTAATTTGAATTTGAAAAAAAAAACTCAAAAAAAAACGGTAATAAAGGAAGTCTAGAGTATTAGTAGAGGAGAGTGACTTATTGACCGTTGTAAGTGTGTTCCTATGTATAAACATCCATTTATTTCTTGGAATTTATTCATTCTCCACATTTGATGGGATATGATTTGAATATCCGTATAGAGGTATCGGCCCAAACACTTTGTTGGGTTCCACTGAGATCCTTTACTCTCTTCTCGTGCAAACTATAATGCTTTGAAATCCACCCAATCTTGGATTTTAGGCTTCTTCGGATGCCACAACATGTCCCTCACCAAAATGATTTGGTCTCAGCAACATAACCATTTGTTGGCCTTATAGCGTATATTCGACCCAGGTTGAGTCCCTTCCCTCTTGCGCACAACAAAGCCCAAGATATCATCCTCATAGAGTAGAGTCGAGTCAGCGACACCTGCGATGCACCTAAGATATCTTTCTATGGTTAACTACCAGAACGAGGTCTCTACAATTGGGTAGGGTATTTCAAGTCCCTTGGCTTATCACCAAGGTGCTTTACTGAACCTTGTGGGTGGATTATTTATGCTTACTATATGCAGTTGGGCTCTAACTCAATGCCTCCCTTGCAAATAATGCAGCATTAAACCTGTAATATCCCTCTTGTAAAAGACCCCGGAATGTGTTGTAAACTTTTTTAATATTATTGTATTTGTCTTCTGGTGAGGAGTCCAAGGCCAAGGCCCCACCAGTAAGACCTTGTGATTGATACTATCCAAAGTTCCTTAGGAGACTTAAGATTTGGACGAAGCTCAACGACGGGCAACTGAACCCATGAGGGAAAATAACATAAAATGGTTAAGGAGCCTTATTTACGATAACGTAGCTTTATTCTTGTCATGGCTATGGCATCCTACAGGGATTCCTATGTTGCCATAATTAACCTTATTAAATGGCCAACTATTTAAAAAACAAACCTAATTAAGATATCATCTATCAATGGTAGTGACCTTGTGAGAAGAGTCGAGGGGCTAAACGTAAAGTAGGAGGAACCAAGGGGAGAAAATCCCAAAGAATTAATGGGTATGAGACTATATCATTTAGTCGCCTTAAATTAAAAATAAAAGATAGATTAAGTCTTTCTTATATAAAAATACATGGGTTTATTATATAAACTATGTCAAAAGGAAAAGATAAGTTAAGTCTTTTCTTATATAAAAGACAAGGGGTTATTATATAAAAAGAAAAGATAGATTAAGTCTTTTCTTATATAAAAAGACATGGGGTTATTATATAAGATAGGTTAAGTCTTTTCTTATATAAAAAGACATGGGTTTATTATATATAGTATGTCAAAAGGAAAAATTAAGTCTTTTCTTATATAAAAAGACATGGTTATTATATAAGATAGGTTAAGTCTTTTCTTATATAAAAAGACATGGGTTTATTATATAAACTAGGAAAAAAAATTAAGTCTTTTCTTATATAAAAAGACATGGGCTTATTATAAAAACTATGTGAGAAGGAAAATCAAGTATTTTCTTATATAAAAAAAGACATGGGGTTATTATATAAGATAGGTTAAGTCTTTTCTTATATAAAAAGACATGGGTTATTATATAATTTATGTCAAATGGAAAAGATAGGATTAAAATTTTTTTTATATAAAAATTATGTCAAAATTAAAAAGGAAAATAATAAAAGGGCATGGATTATTTTTATAGTAAGGGAAAACTAAAAAAAATAACATTGTTAATATTATATATATATGGTTATGATGGATTGAGGAAGGAGTTTAAAATTGAAGAATTAATTCCTTCATTGGTGCGTTAATCCCGTTGACGGATGGAGAGGAATTAAATGATTCCTGAAAGTAATAGTCATGCCAAGGTAGAAATTAAATGATTCCGAAAATAGTGGAAGTTAACAACGTAAAAAGCCTCCAAGACAGTCGCAACCTGTGAAAGGGCATGGCCTTAGTAATAATGTCGGTTATATTATTAAGGGAGATATATACTGGTTAGTCTGTTACCTCCTGGGAGAAGCAGGATGATTGGGGAAAACACCCAAGGGGATCTTCTCCTTTCTAGCTACGAAGCGCCCAAGGTAAACAAATCCATTCCTGCGAACTTTTAAATATATACATGTATATTTTTAGGTGCGTTTTCTTATCCTTATGTTACAAGCCCTTGCCTGAAGGAGATTCAGAATTCCATCTATGGATTTCAAACAGGACATGTTTATACCTTGCTTATAATTTTCCTTGCACGGACTAATGGCTGAGGAGTTATGTATTTCAACAAACAAATCATGTGTCACCCACGGCAGATCGCCATTGTAGTTCCCTTTTTTTGGTGCATCTTTCTAGACTGTGTAGATGGTGCCAAGGTTCAGATAAGAGAGTGCTAATAGATGTTAGCCTTTCTCATTCTTAGGTGAAATAAGAACATGCCGCGACAGCCATTTTACGATTGTATGCTTCCTTTGGGGTTCCAATGCGATATGATAGGGGCTATTCACATGTTTTCCTGCTTCTATACTTGCCAACCAGAATTGGTACTTTAATGATGCAAAATACTGATACCCAGTCTCTAACCTGGAGCTTGTTCTAGAATTATTCTTCCGACATCAACCTCCACGACATAGCCAACTCAGTCTTCTTATCGCAAGGCGATCTCAACTGTAGGTTACAAGGAATCAATCCCACCCCAAGCGCAGTGATTTTCCTATTCGTTTCAGTCGTAGAAACTATGCAACTTGTGCCTTTTATCAATATCTTATATGATGCCCGACAGGGATAATGTTCTGGATTATTATTACCAATGATCCTTTTTAACTCGGAATCCCTTATTTTTTTTAAGTCATCCTTAGGAAGGACTAAAAGCCTGGATAAAAGCAGCCTTAAGAATGGCACGAACCTTTGATAAGAAAACGATGGAAAGCTTTCGATGATAAATTTCAATATTGAAATTGTAAGTGAGCGGAGAGCTTTCGCTGATAAAAGTTTCAATACTGAATTGCAGGAGAATATATACATACAAGACATTAGATCACCATAAAATACAAATAATCTGCAACCATCTAACCAAACGCAGTGAAATTAATAAGCTAGTGGCCGCAAATGAAATTATGGAACAAAATAACATTCACTCCAAACTAAAACTGTACAGCACGCAGGCCCTGCGACCAAATATGTTTGTAGAAAGGGAAACAACTAATGACTTCTCTGTTATATGGATAAATCCTTTGAAATGGTAACGGTAATAAACAGCCTCACTGACCCAATATTAAGTCCTTAGGATAGACTTTCTCACGGCGGCAGGTATTGTAGAAAGCATGGATGCTTTTGGCCATACTAGTTGTTCCCATCCTTTTGAAAGATGCCAGAATTGAAGCAAACATCTCCCTTTTTATGTTTCCCACCAAACTTGAGGAGCGCTTGCATGACACTCATGAGAGTGTTATAATTTCATTAATGAAAAGAAAAAATTGAGGCGTGCGTGAGCAATGCAGACGTCTGAATTTTGTGATCTTGAATATCGTTTCTAATGGTTTTCCCAGGTTCATGGTAGTCGTGGGGATATAATGCGGTTAAATTACAGGTTGGGTCTGAACGGAAGCATCCAATCCCTTTTGGGTTAGCTTTCACACCAGTTTTTTTAGTGCAAGGTCCAAATTGGGTATAGAAATATAATGGGTTGATTTAAGAAAAGATTCTAAGGTCTAATTGGGTCTTAGAAACAAAACGGGTCGATTTTAATAAAAACTTTTGTATCTTATCACAAGGACTGAAGTGGGCCTTGCCTTGATATTTTTACTGCAACATTACAATGGGCATGAATTGTAGCAGGTCTGGAGTGATTGTTGGGCATAACGTTGTTTATGCTACAAGGTCTATATTGGTATATATTTATATAATTCTCACTTTTGGGAGTTAATGTCTAGAAGGTGTTTTCTGAATTCTGTTGGAGGGACTGGATTGGGCGTTTTACTTCATTTGTGGTTTCCATGATCAAGTTCTGATTTGGGTCATTGGAACCTCTTTTGGTGCTAAATTTTAAGTGCATTTTTGTGTATTGGATCAATCTCTTGGACTAGATTGATTTTGGTGTTTTCTGAAGTGGATTTTAGTGCGTCTGAATTGGTTCTTTGGACCATCTTGCGCTGTTGAATATAAGGTCTACATTCGGTTAGGAAAAGAAAGCATGGTGACCATGTGGTGCATATTGTAATCCGTTTATGAAAATAAATGCCGCATGATGCGATCGTTTGGTGAACGTAACCCCGAGTTTGGGGTGAATCACGTACTTGGTGTCATTTTCATGCTGCGCCTTATGTTGTTTATCTTCGCTTGAATATGGTTGTCTCTTCGCTTGAATATGGTTGTCTCTGTATGTTGTGTATAAATGTTTTACTATCTACATGTTATTTCTGCGCATAGGATCTCGTTCTGTGAATGGACTGTAGTACTGTAAGTAGTAATGGACTGTAGTACTGTAAGCAGTACTGTAAAAGATGATCGAATAATGTTATTGTTATCTTAATGTTTTATGGTGGGCATAATAAGTCATTTTTAGAACACTATGATGATGCAATGCTTGCGGTTATGAATGATATCTTAGGGGATTTACATTAAAGAAATTTTCTCGAATGATTGTTTTATAATGCACTGGGTTTCAGCCCTATCGAATTGGATTGGACATGTTTCTTTTTTTATGCCATGTAAAACCTATCGCTAACAGGATTGACTCACTTGTAGTAACAATGTAACAAAACATTTGCCCCTTTCTCACATAATGACATTGAGGTATAAGGGGTATGTTACAAGTGGTATCAGAGCGAGAGTTGAACGCTCGGGCCTATTGCACTTAAAATGCTTCCATGTATTTCATTTTAACTAACGATTGAGTTTTTGCTCTGTGATAACAGAAAATCAACAAGTTCACATTGTTCGGCCAATCCAGGTACCTTAAGTTATACCAAATGAAAATGTTTATTGACCTCGTAGTTCTGCAGGAGAAGGAGGAACATCTCTTCACATCACAAAAGATGGTCATTATTTATTTTCCACTTCCATGTTCAGCCGGCGACATAAGAACATAGGTATCTGGTTATTTCCTTGATTTTCTTTCGAAAGGATTTATGAATGGTTAATGTGATGGTTTTCATCTTTATTTTAAACTGCACAATTAAATTATTGGTAAGGTATAAGAGTCTTCTTAGACAAACTCCTCGTAGGTGAAAGTACCTTCTACTATAATAATAATGGGGAGTTAAATTGTTGTTAATGACATGATGTATGTGGATTGTGATAGGTTACATTGTAACACACTGTGATTAGTGTTGTCAAAAAGTAGCATTAAAGGGTTACCTAATGAGTCAATTCTCTGCTATCCTATATTCCACAATCGTAATATTCTAGTTAAATAATTTGATGAACAACCAAATGCAAGTATCATGGCCTAGGTTACTGACATAATCATTGGTTACTTGATCTACTCATCATAACATTTTGGGAGGTTTGATGACAACCATGTCTTACATCTGAAACTAGGGCCTGTGCAAAAAGATGAGGGACCTTTTTGGCGCGTTAGATGCAATAGAAACCTGAAAAATCAGGCATCCCTCAACTTACTTGGATTTTTTGAGATACTTATGCAAAATATCTTGCATTGAGTAAAAAACATGAAATGTAGGAAATTGAATCACCTTTCAGAATATATAACGTTTATGTATCGAAAATTTGCATAGCTATGTCAAATTTCATTTTTCCTAACAGGCACTTTTTATTTTTCAGGGAAATTATAAGGTATATGTTTTTGTGGGTGCAGCCTTTGAGGGCATAAAAGATCGAATCAAGCTACAAAAATTGACATCCATGTAGAGACCCCATAGCACTAGTGCGGCATTATTTTTCGAAAATTAAATTAGTAATTTTATAATATTTTTATAATTGTCTAAGTGAGAAAACCTCAAAAATGGTACGTGTTTTGTGGATGCAGCCTTTGAAGCTCTTAATGCAAAAATCATGAAATGGGGTTTTGATAGAACATAGAGGTTAGTGTCTACTTGTGCACCATACAATTTTTGTTTGAAGTGATCAAGAATTGAAAAAGTTATAGAAGAAACACTAACACTGTGTTTCACGAGTTAAGGAGGTAGGAGAGAAAAGAATTTGAAGAAAAATATGAAAAATTAATAATTTTAAATAAAAGTTACATATTTGGAATCTGTAAAAAAAACCATATTTGTGTTTAAAATTTCGTCAAAAATGATTGTGTGTAGCATACTGTAAAGAGTGGTTAAACACAGGTTTCTTCATAAACTGGAAGAAACACCCAATTAGCTTTGGTTCATGATTACCATAGCACAGGTTTAGTATTACCGAAGCAAACACCAAACCATACACATAGGATTAAGATTGAGATGTGACCAAGTGATTCGGATTGGTTTTGACTCTAAAAAACATGGCGCGTTTTATTTGAATTCAAAAAAATATTCCCGCTCATAGAATTTTGAAACGCGCTCGCGTTATAGTGAACAAAAACGCGCTAGCGTTATAGTGAACCAAAACGCGCACGCGTTATTGAAAACATAAAAAATATTTTTTAATAATTCAAAGGGGGTAGGAAAGACTTTGGTTAATGTTTTAGAAGGGTGGGGAAGGATCAAGGGAAACTATGGCTAATATTTAATAGGGGTGGGGAAGGGTTAAGGGAAACTATGGCTAATATTGTATAGGGGTGGGGAAGAGTCAAGGGAAGCTATGTGTAATATTTAATAAGGGCAGGAAAGGGTCAAGAGACATAAAGAGATAGAGAGAGGTACCTAGAGAGAGAGAGAGGGGTACCTAGAGACATGGAGAGAGAGAGAGAGAGGGCCAGTAGAGACATACAAAGAGAGAGAGAGAGAGAGAGAGAGAGAGAGCGGGGTACTAGAGACATAGGGGGGGAGAGAGAGAGGGGGACTAGAGACATAGAGAGAGAGAGAGGTACAAGAAAGAGAGAGAGGGGGACTAAAGAGAGAGAGAGAGAGGGACAAGAAAGATAGAGAGGGGTACTAGAGACAGAGAGAGAGAGGGGGGGGGAGGTACTAGCGAGAGGAAGGGGTACTAGAGAGAGAGAGAGAGAGAGGGGTACTAGAGAAATAGAGATAGGGGTATGAGAGAGAGAGAGAGAGGTACTAGAAACATAGAGAGAGAGAGAGGGGTACTAGAGACAGAGAGACATAGAGAGGGGTATTAGAGACAGAGAGAGAGAAAGCGGGGTACTAGAGACATAGGAAGATAGAGAGAGAGAGAGAGCGGTACTAGGGACATAGGGAGAGAGAGAGGGGTACTAGAGACATAGGGCACACGCGAGAGAGAGAGAGAGAGGGGTACTAGAGACACGGGGAGAGAGAGAGAGAGAGGGGGCAGTAGAGACATAGAGAGAGAGAGAGGTACTAGAGACATAGGGAGGGGGAGAGAGAGAGAGGGATACTAGAGACATAGGGAGAGGGAGAGAGAAAGGGGTACTAGAGACATAGAGAGAGAGAGAGGTAGTAGAGGGAGAGAGAGGGGGTACTAGAGACACAAAGAGAGAGAGGGGGATATACTAGAGATATAGAGATGACAATGACCATGACCACGACAATGATGATGATGATGATGATGATGATGATGATATTGAGCATGATGACTATGATGATGATGATGATGATGATGATGATAATGACCATGATGATAATGAAGAATGATGATGATGATAATGACCACGATGATGATGATAATGAACAATGATGATGACTATGATGATGATGACCATGATGACTATGATGATGATGATGACCACGATGATGATGACCATGATCAACAATGATGATGATGATGATGATGATGATGTTGAGGACGATGACAATGATGATGATGATGATGATGATGACGATGATGAACATTGATGATGATGATGATGATGATATTGAGCATGATGACTATGATGATGATGATGACCATGATGATGATGACCATGATGATGAACAATGATGATGATGATGATGATAATGATGACGATGATGACGATGATGATGATGATGACCATGATGATGATGACCATGATGATGAACAATGATGATGATGATGATGATAATGATGACGATGATGACGATGATGATGATGATGACCATGATGATGATGACCATGATGATGAACAATGATGATGATGATGATGATAATGATGACGATGATGACGATGATGATGATGATGACCATGATGATGATGACCATGATGATGAACAATGATGATGATGATGATGATAATGATGACGATGATGACGATGATGATGATGATGACCATGATGATGATGACCATGATGATGAACAATGATGATGATGATGATGATAATGATGACGATGATGACGATGATGATGATGATGACCATGATGATGATGACCATGATGATGAACAATGATGATGATGATGATGATGATGATGATGACTATGATGATGATGATGACCACGATGATGATGACCATGATGATGATGATAACGATGAACAATGATGATGATGGTGATGATGATGATGTTTAGCATGATGACAATGACCACGACAATGATGATGATGATGATGATGATGATGAAGAACATTGATGATGATGATGATGATGATATTGAGCATGATGACTATGATGATGATGATGACCACGATGATAATGAAGGATGATGATGATGATGATGATGATGATGATAATGACTTGAATGATGATGATGACCACGATGATGATGACCATGATCAACAATGATGATGATGATGATGATGATGACCACGATGATGATGACCATGATCAACAATGATGATGATGATGATGATGATGATGTTGAGTATGATGACTATGATGATGATGATGATGATGATGACCACGATGATAATGATGAATGACGATGATGATGATGACCACGATGATGATGACCATGATGATGAACAATGATGATGATGATGATGACAATGATGATGATGACCATGATGACTATGATGATGATGATGACCACGATGATGATGATGATGATGATGATGATGATGATGATGATGATGAACATTGATGATGATGATGATGATGATGAGCATGATGACAATGATGATGATGACGATGATGTTGAGCATGATGACAATGACCACAACAATGATGATGATGATGATGATGACCATGATAATGATGAATAATGATGATGATGATGAAGATGATGATGTTAAGCATGATGACTATGATGATGATGATAATGATGACGATGATAATGACTTGAATGATGATGATGACCACGATGATGATGATCATGATCAACAATGATGATGATGACCATGATGATGTTGAGTATGATGATGATGATGATGATGATGATGATGACGACCATGATGACTATGATGATGATGATGACCACGATGATGATGACCATGATGATGATGATGATGACGATGATGATGATGACCATGATGACTATGATGATGATGATGACCACGATGATGATGACCATGATGATGATGATGATGACCATGATGATGATGACCATGATAATGATGAATGATGATGATGATGATGATATTGATGATGATGTTGAGCATGATGACTATGATAATGATGATGACGATGATGATGACCACGATGATAATGATGAATGATGATGACCACGATGATGATGACCATGATGATGATGATGATGATGATGACCATGATGACTATGATGATGATGATGACCACGATGATGATAACCATGATGATGATGATAATGATGAACAATGATGATGATGATGATGATGTTGAGCATGATGACAATGACCATGACAATGATGATGATGATGATGATGATGACGATGATGATAATGACTTGAATGATGATGATGACCACGATGATTATGATCATGATCAACAATGATGATGATGATGTTGCGCATGATGACTATGATGATGATGATGATGATGACCACGATGATAATGATGAATGATGATGACCACGATGATGATGACCATGATGAACAATGATGATGATGATGATGATGATGAGCATGATGACATTGACCACGACAATGATGATGATGATGATGACGATGATAATGATGAATAATGATGATGATGATGTTGAGCATGATGACTATGATGATGATGATGATGATGATGATGATGATAATGACTTGAATGATGATGATGACCACGATGATTATGATCATGATCAACAATGATGATGATGACCATGATGATGTTGAGTATGATGACTATGATGATGATGATGATGATGATGACCACGATGATGATGACCATGATGAACAATGATGATGATGATGATGATGACATGATGTTGAGCATGATGACAATGACCACGACAATGATGATGATGATGATGATGATGATGATGAACATTGATGATAATGATGATGATGATGATGAGCATGATGACTATGATGATGATGATGATGATGATGATGATGACCAGGATGATAATGAAGAATGATGATGATGATGATGATGACTACGATGATGATGATGATGATGAACAACGATGATGATGATGATAATTACTTGAATGATGATGATGACCACGATGATGATGACCATGATGAACAATGATGATGATGATGATGATGTTGAGCATGATGACAATGACCACGACAATGATGATGATGATGATGAACAATGATGATGATGATGATGATGTTGAGCATGATGACTATGATGATAATGATGATGATGATGATGATAATGAAGAATGATGATGATGATGATGACCACGATGATGATGACCATGATGATGATGATGATAATGAACAATGATGATGATGATGATGACCATGATGACTATGATGATGATGATGACCATGATGATGATGATGATGATGAACAATGATGATGATGATGATGACCATGATGACTATGATGATGATGATGACCATGATGATGATGATAATGATGAACAATGATGATGATGATGTTAAGCATGATGACAATGACCACGAGAATGATGATGATGATGATGATGATGATGATGATGATGAACAATGATGATGATGACCATGTTAATAATGATGATTCAAACAATGATGATGATGATGATGTTGAGCATGATGACTATGATGATGACGACCACAATGATGATGTTGAGCATGATGACTATGATGATGACGACCACGATGATGATGATGATGACCATGAGCATGATGATGATAGAGTGAGGGGGGTATTAGAGAGGGAGACTTGGTTACTAGAGATGTAAGGGGTGGTGGGTTAATCTAATGGACCACATACATTAGGGGGGGGGGGGGGGGTAACTATTTAAAACATTTATTTATTCTACATTGTATTCGTTGGTTTAGCCGTGCACCAAACACATTTATTTCTGGTCACTAATATCGCGTGCATGTTATAGATCTACAAAACGTGTGCGCGTTATGTAGAGATAAAACGCGTGCACGTTATGGACTGTTAAAAGCACAGAACTGTCTTTATCCAGAACTACCTTTATCCGACAGTATCTTAAAACTCTATCCAGACATTTTCAGAATATCGCGCGATTTTTTCGAAAGAGAACGAGCCCGCCATTACAATTTTTCCATTCATACACCATCTCTATCAATTTTTGGTTATGCAGGTGCA
>LPNX011130911.1:37400-56649 GCA_001517045.1 Pseudotsuga menziesii
CGGAGGATTTGTCTTCAAATCGAGGAATGGGCACTCTTCCAAGCTCCCAGGGCACGGGCACGCCGTCGTAATCACGATCCTGTTTGGTGAAAACAACTCTCGGGTCGAGCCTGTGCATTTTTTATTTGTGTTTAGATTTACAAAACGCGCACGCGTTATAGAGTTACAAAACGCGCGATCGTTTTGTAGTTCTATAACGCGTGCGCGTTATTGTTACCTGGCCTACATGTTAGGCTCGGATTTACTATTCCAAGTGCTATGGAAGAGGAGCGCGTTCTTTTTCTATGTAACGTGGGCCTGTTCCTAAAAAGTAAGATTGCATCTAAAAGGTCCCTCAACTTCTTGCACACACCCACTAGGCTTATCTTACCCTGAAAGGCTTGTTTCCTGTGTAATCTCTTTGGACATTAACACCGTTGAAGAATTGCTATCTAAATCATCGAGTATATGAATCTTGAAAGTGAATACCATCAATCCTCCAACAACTTTGCACTTAACATTGGTATCATTTGCTTCAAATATGAGTTCATTGTCTATTGAAATTTGGTTGATAACATTGACAGTAAACCTTGATTATGTTGGATTGCCGACATTAACCTTTTGGTTGAATATTTAGATTGAAATCGTTATTTGGCTTCCAAATTAAATCAATTTCATGGGCGTCAATTCTTAATTTGTTTTTGTAGTTGATTGCTGAAAATTATACTAATTGAAAATTTGATTATTGATGAGTTTTCCTTTGACACTTATTCTCCTCTCTTGCGATTTGAATACTAAGGATCTGATTTAATGCTTAAAGAAGGTTTGACACATTTCTTGACCTCGTAGTAAAATGAAGGATTGAAAGTTGATAATGATTTTATGGTTAGAAGTCCATTAATAGGGGTATTGAAGTTCTGTATTTTAAACCTATTTGCTTGTTCACTAAAGTGACATATATAAATACAAGTTAAACACTATCTCTTTATGTTCATGATAATGCTGAATTGGGCGTTGAAATCCTTAAAGAGATAGATTGGCGAATTTATTTCTTGATATTAGTGAATGATGTTATACATACCGAAAAGTCTTTGTATAGTTACGAGTACGAGCTTCATAATTGTTAACTAAATGAATTCTTAGAAACATGCTCCTATTGGTGAATGTTCTAGAAATGGTTCCTTGTTCTTGGATTAGAGTTTTTGAACTATCTTATGTTTTGATCAGCTCATGGACGGTATTTTCAGTTTGCGTATTGATCTAGTAGCCGAATAGACTAATTGTTGGAATGGATACTTATTGATATCATATGTCTATTTGTAGAGTCTAGTAAGAACCCTAGAATTGATTATAGTTCTAGATTGAAGGATCTTGTTGGTAGTCTTGTGAATTAAAGCCATTGAGAATTTGATAGCATTTTTGTTGCTTGGGTCATATTGAGATTGGAATTTTTAAGAGCTTATAAGGATTTGATTATCTAAATATATTGATATTGAAAATAAGTGAGTTGATGAATGTTGTATAATGTTATATGCTAACATGGCAGGATATGCTAGGAACACTATTAGTCGGAGTTGACTATTAGAAAATATTTGCTGTCGTAGATAATGCGGTTAAGTATGGGTGTTGTTTTACTTAATATAATTGTTGAATCTCGATTTTTACAACCAAGGACTAATTGTGGATGATGTTGTTTACATACTAACATTTCAGGCTTCACCGATATTATGACCATTGCTACAAATCGACGTACATTATGGTATATAAATCCGCCTGCGTATGTAAGTTGCGCTCAACTACTCAGAAAAGAGTAAGGAGTAATTTTTCTAGATGATTTACAAAGTTATATAACTCATGAATGACGATTAAAATCAATACAAATTATGAAACTCTGATAATTGATTACTAAAATTTTGGGCTATCAATGAATGCTTTGACTAACCATGTAGTCGATTCACGAATCAGGACAATGACAATAAAGTCATGCAAGCACCAAGGAGTGTGCGTTGAAATAATCAAGGTTAAAATTTATACTAAAACGAACAAGGAAAAATTTTGGATGCTGCGGGAGCACCGTGGTGTTAGGCAAGTGATTGCCGCGTGACCACACTAGTGTTAGGCATATATGCTGCAAAAGCACAATGGTGTTAGGCAAACGATTGTCATGTGAGCACATTGGTGTTAGGCATATGGTGTGGCAAAAGACCTAGGAAAAAATTTGGACATCTGGAAAGACATGATGCTGTTTGATGTCACTAAGGAGAGTAACCTCAGAATTATTGTAAGTCCACACCAAAATGAAAAAAGGAACTCAAAGGGAGTTCGGAAAACATAACGAATGTAAAAACGTGTTAAATAAATTTTCCAAGAGACTCTTACATGGTTAACGTGTAACGAAATAACTATCCAAAGGTTGGACCCACCCCCAAAAAGGGGTAGTAATTATGTTTATTGATGAATGAATCGTGTTATGAAAATGATTGGGCATTATGACGCCAATAAAACTAGAAAAATGCAATGCAAAATGGATCTATAGATTTTGTTTAAATTGAATTACAATCTTGAACATGAATTACTAAGTAAAATTTTGGGCAAAACCCGAACCTTGTGCAGGAAAACTGCAGGTCTTGAGCAATAGCAACTTGAGAAGAGACAGGAAAGATCGAAAGAGATCGGATCAAAAGACGAAAACAAGAAAGGATGACAGAATAGAAGAACGATATTGGTTGAAATAGGAACACCGAGGACGGTGTTATTTTTAGGGGGAAAGGATGTAATATCCCTCTTGTAAAAGACCCCTGAATGTGTTGTAAACTTTTTGAATATTATTGTATTTGTATTCTCGTGAGGATCCCAAGGCCAAGGCCCCACCAGTAAGACCTTGTAATTGATACTATCCAAAGTTCCTTAGGAGACATAAGAGTTGGATGCAGCTCAACGACGGGCAACTGAACCCATAAGGGAAAAGAACAGAAAATGGTCAAGGAGCCTTATTTACGATAACGTAGCTTTATTCTCGTCATGGCTATGGCATCCTACAAGGATTCGTGTGTCTCCATAATTATCCCTATTAAATGGACAGCTATTTAAAAATCAAACGTAATTAAAACATGATCTATCAATGGTAGTGACCTTGTCAAAAGGGTCGAGGGGCTAAACTTAAAGTAGGAGGAACCAAGGGGAGAAAATCCCAAAGAATTAATGGGTATGAGACTATATGATTTAGTCCCCTTAAATTAAAAAGAAAAGATAGATTAAGTCTTTCTTATATAAAAAGGCATGGGCTTATTATATAAACTATGTCAAAAGGAAAAGATAGGTTAAGTCTTTTCTTATATAAAAGACATGGGGTTATTATATAAAATGAAAAGATAGGTTAAGTTTTTTCTTATATAAAAAGACAGAGGGTTATTATATAAGATAGGTTAAGTCTTTTCTTATATAAAAAGACATGGGTTTATTATATAAACTATGTCAAAAGGAAAAATTAAGTCTTTTCTTATATAAAAAGATGGGGTTATTATATAAGATAGGTTAAGTCTTTTCTTATATAAAAAGACATGGGTTTATTATATAAACTATGTCAAAAGGAGAAAAAATTAAGTCTTTTCTTATATAAAAAGACATGGGCTTATTATATAAGATAAGTTAAGTCTTTTCTTATATAAAAAGACATGGGTTTATTATAAAAACTATGTGAGAAGGAAAATTAAGTCTTTTCTTATATAAAAAAAGACATGGGGTTATTATATAAGATAGGTTAAGTCTTTTCTTATATAAAGAGACATGGGTTATTATATAATTTATGTCAAATGGAAAAGATAGGATTAAATCTTTTTCTTATATAAAAATTATTTCAAAAGTAAAAAGAAAAATAATAGAAGGGCATGGATTATTTTTATAGTAAAGGAAACCAAAAAAATAACATTGTTAATATTATATATATATGATTATGATGGATTGAGGAAGGAGTTTAAAACTGAAGAATTAATTCCTTCATTCATGCATTAATCCCTGCTTGACATGTGAGGAGGAATTAAATGATTCCCGAAAGTAATAGTTATGCCACGGTAGGAATTAAATGATTTCTGAACCCCCTAATTTTAGGGCAGAAAAAGGTCACTGAAAATAATGGAAGTTAACAACGTAATAGCCTCCAGGACAGTCTCAACCTGTGAAAGGGAATGGCCTTAATAATAATGACTGTTATATTATTAAGGGAGATATATACTGGTTAGTCTGTTACCTCCGGGGAGAAGGAGGATGATTGGGGAAAACACCCAAGGGGATCTTCTCCTTTCTAGCTGCGAAGTGCCCAAGGTAAGGAAATCTATTGCTGCTAACTGAAAGGTAAGGTGGGACTCGACCTTCGCTCGTTATGGCTGAGGCGTTATGTCTTTTAGCAGAACAGACTGTGTGTCACCCACGTCAGATCGCCATTGTGGTTCCCTTTTTTTTATGCATCTTTCTAGACTGTGTAGATGGTGCCAAGGTTCAGATAAGAGAGCGTTGATAGCTATTAGCCTTTTTCATTCTGAGGTGAAATAAGAACATGCCGTGACAGCCATTTTACGATTGTATGCTTCCTTTGGGGTTCCAATGCGATATGATAGGGGCTCTTCACATGTTTTCCTGCTTTTGTACTTGCCAACCAGAATTGGTACTTTAATGATGAAAAATACTGATACCCAGTCTCTAACCTCGAGCTTGTTCTAGAATTATTCTTACGACATCAACGTCCATGATATAGCCAACTCAGTCTTCTTATCGCAAGGCCATCTCAACCGTAGGTTACAAGGAATCAACCCCACCCCAAGCGCAGTGATTTTCCTATTTGTTTCAGTCGTAGAAAGTGTGCAAATTGTTCCTTTTATCAATATCTTATATGATGCCTAACAGGGATAATGTTCTGGATTATTATTAGCAATGATCCTTTCTAACTCGGTATCCCTTATTTTTTTTTGGTCAGCCTTAGGAAGGACTAAAAGCCAGTGATAAATTTCAATATTGAAATTGTAAGTGAGCGGAGATCTTTCGCTGATAAAAGTTCCAATACTGAATTGCAGGAGAATATATACATACAACAAATTATATCACCATAAAATACAAATAATCGGCAACCATCTAACCAAACGCTGCAAAATTAATAAGCCAGTGGCTGCAAATGAAATTATGGAACAAAATAACATTCACTCCAAATTAAAACTGTACAGCACGCAGGCCCTGCGACCAAATATGTTTGTAGCAAGGGAAACAACTAATGACTTCTCTGTTATATGGATAAATCCTTTGAAATGGTAACGGTAATAAACGGCCTCAGTGACCCAATGTTAAGGGAGTGAGCTAGCTCGGGAGCAATCCTCCCTCCATTCGACGGAGGAGGAGCAAAGTCAACGCTAACTTTGCTCCTCCTCCGTCCAATGAGGAGGATTGCTCCCCAGCTAGCTTACTCCAATGTTAAGTCCTTAGGATAGACTTTCTCAAGGCAACAGATATTGCAGAAAGAATGAATGCTTATGGCCGTACTAGTTGTTCCCATCCTTTTGAAAGATGCCAGAATTGAAGCAAATATCTCCCTTTTTATGTTTCCCACCAAACTTGAGGAGCGCTTGCATGACACTCATGAGAGTTTTAAAATTTCAGTAATGAAAAGAAAAAATTGAGGCGTGCATGAGCAATGCAGACGTCTGAATTTTGTGATCTTGAATATCGTTTCTAACGGTTTTCGTAGGTTCATGGTAGTCGTGGGGATATAATGCGGTTAAATTACAGGTTGGGTTTGAACGGAAGCATCCACTCCATTTTGGGTGAGCTTTCACACCAGTTTTTTCATGCAAGGTCCAAATTGGGTATAGAAATATAATGGGTTGATTAAAGAAAAGATTTTAAGGTCTAATTGGGTGTTAGAAACAAAATGGGTCGATTTTAATAAAAACTTTTGTATCTTATCACAAGGAGTGAAGTGGGCCTTGCCTTGATATTTTTATAGCAACATTGCAATGAGCATGAACTGTAGCAGGTCTGGAGTGATTGTTGGGCATAAAGTTGTTTATGCTACAAGGTCTGTATTGGTATATATTTATGTAATTCTCACTTTTGGGGGTTAATGTTTGGAAGGTGTTTTTTGAATTCTATTAGAGGGACTGGGTTGGGCATTTTATTTCATTTGTGGTTTCCATGATCAAGTTCTGATTTGGGTCATTGAAACCTCTTTTGGTGCTAAATTTTAAGTGCATTTTTGTGTATTGGATCAATCTCTTGACCTAGATTGATTTTGGTGTTTTCTGAAGAGGATTTCAGTGCATCTGAATTGGTTATTTGGACCATCTTGCGCTATTGAATATAAGGTCTACATTCAGTTAGGAAAAGAAAGCATGGTGACCATGTGGTGCATATTGTAATCCGTTTATACCCTGAGTTTGGGGTGAACCACGTACTTCGGTGTCCTTTTCATGTTGTGTCTTATGTTGTTTATCTTCGCTTGAATATGGTTGTCTCTGTATGTTGTGTATAAATGTTTTACTATCTTCATGTTATTTCTGTATGTTGTGTATAAATGTTTTACTATCTTCATGTTATTTCTGCGCATAGGATACCATTCTGTGAATGGACTGTAGTACTGTAAAAGATGATCGAATAATGTTATTGTTATCTTAATGTTTTATGGTGCGCATAGTAAGTCATTTTCAGAACACTATGATGATGCAATGCTTGCGGTTATGAATGATATCTTAGGGATTTACATTAAAGAAATTTTCTCGAATGATTGTTTTACAATGCATGGGGTTTCAACCTTATCGAATTGGATTGGACATGTTTCTTTTTTTATGCCATGTAAAACCTGTCGCTAACAGGATTGACTCACTTGTAGTAAAAATGTAACAAAACATTTGCCCCTTTCTCACATAAAGACATTGACGTATAAGGGGTATGTTACAAAACCCAACACAAAATAGATACTTTCAACTTATAACAGTGCGACCCATGTATATAAACCCATTCATAAGCAAATACATAAGCATTCATTCACAACAACATATACACATGTGACTTAAATACATTCAACATTTACACATAAAACACAGAATCTAACATGGAAACCCATCCGGGAAAACCACAAAGGTGCTATTCATTTGGCATGAGAAATATATGGCACCTTTGGTCTATGCACTAAGCTGTAGAATCTTCTCTAGATCTTCCTTGCTTATCTTTACAGACTCATCTCTCCTCTCATGCTCTGTTCTTTGATATCTCTAGTGTTTCTCTACTTGACTCTACTACTAATCCACATAGAGCCTCGATCAACTCACTTTCTTCTACACTTCTGTGCACTTAGCTGCAGATTCTCGACTCAATGCACTTAGCAAAACTAACACACAACAATAAATATGGAGATTCTAAGGAATCTCTGGTGTCTAACCCGCATACAACTTTGGTTCGTCCTTTTATAGACTATTTACATGTATCTTTCTGAGTCGAATTCCTATACTTAGCCAACATGTTATCTTTCCTATTCTAGCGCCACATGACAAAAGGCACTAATGACCTAAATTACAAAGATACCTTAGTACATGCGGCTTACACCAGCTCTAGCCAGCCTCATACCCACGATCTTTATGACCTGCCACTTTTTGACCCTTGCATCGTTGCACACCTTCTCACATGGCTCCACTTCGTCACCTTCTTTCTTTGTTGTGTCATTTTCCTCTATCGCGACCTTTCTAATGTCATGGAATTTTCTCTATCACAGCATCTTCTTTTGTCGCGGAATCTTCTTCTTCAACTGCTTCCCCTTTATCTCTCTATTTCATACCTCATTCTCCTTCTTTCCCTTCATCTGCTCTTCCCTCATTCATTATGTCGCAGCTCCTTCTTCTTCTTTTACCTTAGCTCCTTTCCATACTTTAAGCATAATTCTAAGTGAATTATGCTTACCTATCCCTAGGCCCAACACATAATATATAAATGTATAAATAAATAAATATTAAATATTAATATTAATATTAATTATTTATTACTAATATTAATATATATTAATAATTAATAACGATTAATTAGTTAATTAGAAAAAAGTAGAAACATGTACCCTTTCATTTGAAAAGGCACGATAAGGCTTATATAAATCCCTACCAATGTACATGTAAATAATATATCTTATCTCATACTTTTATACATATATTCTTTTATCCAAATGGATTTCAATATACTATTCCAAATATTTTGGTAGTATGTGTGTGAGCTAACTTTTGTTCCGCTCAATGGCCTTGAGTAGAATGTTGAGTTTTTCCTCCAAATATTTCTTATGTTGAATAATTTTCCTATTCTCGTTTTGAATTTCCTCCATTTCAATTACCAACTCATTTCCTTCTTTTTTGGCATCTAGAAAGACATTCCCAATAAGAGATTTGATTTTCTAGTAGAAAATAACAATATGATAATATATGTCTCTCAAGTTCTAGAGATTCTAGGGGTAGGGACCCAAGCTCTTGAGATGTCTTCATCCTAGGTACAGTCTTGTTCAATCTTCACCCAATCTTTTGCTTGTGCTTTTTCTCTTTGAATACAAGTAGGGGTTTGGAATAAATATGTCAAGGCTTGGATTCCCTAACCTCCACCACGACCATGGGATAAGAGTTGAAGTTGTGGTCTCTCTTTGAACGACATCTTCTAACTTTGATAGCCATCGGTGTAGTTGCAACATGCACATAAGATTGATGCATACGATAGGGAAAGCAAGAGGAGGATTCGCTGAGGGGAGGTTGGGGGGGATAAGAAGGGGTTTTATCCCCAACGACAGGAACATATAAATTTAGGTGGCCTGTGAATGGAGTAAGGGAGAGCAAGATCGTAACCTCAACAAGAATGAGAGAGCGAGGAACAATTATGGGGTTAATGCAAACGGGTTTGAGAGGAGGGTGTCACCAGTGTAGAGACATAATGTCGAGGCTAAGAGGGAGGGCTAGTTGCTCCTTACCTTGAATCTATGGAAACAAATGAAAAAATCCTAAGAGTGATCTCGACAGAGAAAAAGAAGTGGAGAATTACCATAATAAACCTACAAATTAGGCAAAGAAGGAACATAGTGGAGATGTTGTCGAGAGGGAGTTTCTAGAGAGGCTAGGAGGGTCATAATGCCTCTGTTAGATCCGTAATCCGCAATGAACTTGAAGTAAAGAACCATAACTGTCATCATTGTTGTAGCCAGAACTCTCAACAAGGTGGTATCACTCGTTATTTTGTGGAGGGTGTGTACGACTAACAGAAAGGAATGGTTGTGCCATGCCCTCTTCTCCATCATATTGTTGTACACCCTACAAGGTAACACGTGTCTCATCAAAGATTAAACATAGAAGCTAACAATTTCCTTGTCCTCTCCTAGACCCTTTATAAAGAGAAATTCCAACTATTTTATTGAAAGAAAATAAAAAACTTTTATTGTAAAGACATTCTGTTGTTGTTTCTAACAAATTTACCCACATAGGAGAAAAAAGATAAGCAAGAAAACACTACAACAATTATATTAATTAATAATAATAATAAACACCACTTACTTGGAGTGAAAAGAAAATCTGACTCACTCAAACTTCGCTCAACATTTTACTTTACATGGCAATAAGTAATTTAAAAAAAAAATGTCGAGTCCCCATTTTACTTTACATCAAAATAAGTAATTTAAAAAAAAATGTTGAATCCCTCGTCAAATTTGAATTCGGTTTTACTTTGCACCCTGACCAATTCTAACAATGCAATGCTTTGTGCAAATTCTAACAATGGTTGTTCGTGAATTAGGTTTTACTTTATAGGGCAATAATTAAAAATAATAATAAATGTGGAAGCCCCGGTTATTCTGACATGGCTTTTCCGTCAATGTAGGTAAACCTTCAACTTATTTGTTTTATTTAATTCAAATTTGAAAAAACAAAATTAAAACCGAAGAAAAAACGATAATAAAGGAAGTGTAGAGTATTAGTAGAGGAGAGCGACTAATTGATTGTTGGAGGTGTGTTCCTATGTATAAATAGCCATTCATTTCTTTGCATTTATTCATTCTTCACATTGGATCTTATTTGAATTAAAAGCTACCACCAAATTCGGCTCTGAATTCGGCTTTGCAATCTTTGCCTATCATATCAAATCATGGCAGGTGTAGAACTCGTCGTTCCCCTGCTGCAACCACCTCTAACTCTGTAGAAGAGGTTACTGCCATTCTTATTTACATTCTCACCTCATCGAATTCTCTATACAAGGATGCTTTTAATTTCTTCTTCTTATGAAATTCATTGATCTGTTTTATTGTCCTGAAGGGAACTCAGGCTTTGCAATCAACTGCTGGAGAACCATTCATTTCTTAGCATTTATGTATAAACAGTCGTTCATTTCTTCTCATTTAATCAACATTAGACTAGACTTGTATATTCCAAAAAGATGAAATCTCCTATCAAAAACAAATCAACTCACTCTAATATAAAATATACCACTCAATCACAGAGAAAGAAATGTGATAACATCTTGAAGCCAATCTCCCCATACCATATGAATAAGGATAATAATGAGATAATGGGGCCAATCTCCCCACTAGCTATATGAATCATGGATGAATGTTTTCCAAATGCTGCAACCTAGAGTAACGTCAATAATTACTGGACTACAACCACACCTCTACTATGAATATGTATACCACAACTCTAAACCTACTCCACTTCTTCCTTTCAATGAATTTTTCATCTATGTCATTAGACTCTGGCAATGCCCAGTCAACATACTCGAATACCACAAGTTGACCTCACAAACTTCAAGTCTTTGTTCTCATATATAAGCTTGTAATCATAAGATTAGATCACTTCACACTTATAGGTTTGTCGTATCTCAAATTATTTATATTGATTAAAAATCTACAAGCCATGACCCTCCGGTTCTTTAGCCTATCATCTTGTGAGTTGCTTCGTCTATATAGAGGTTTTATTCCAACTTATTTAATCTTCCCCAAAGAGCATCAAGTATTCAATTGTTTTGTCATGGAACAAAAAACAACGCCAACCTCCAACTCTTGCTAATACAATGTCAAATCCACTATTGATTTAGAAAGGAATCACAAGCCTGGAAATTGTCTTCCTATGGAGAAGCAATACAAGCTTTCCTTGTAATGCATCTTTCCTTAACTATAAATTTTGATTGAGTATGATTTAACAACTATAGGGGACACATTTGACCTATCTTCCTAATCAATTTACTTGCTACCATAATTGCAACACTATACAATCATAGCTCTATCCTAAACAATAATATACATCATCCATTGGTTTAAACTTACAGGCATACATATCATCTCTAACATATATATTTTCATCAATGCATTTTTTGAAAGATTCGAATATAGAAACGTGCCCCATTTAACTCAACATTTCAAACATGAAGGTGAATTAGAAGCCATTCAAATGCCTTTGGATTGGCATTCAATCTTGCAAAAAACCATTTCAAGGACACACTCAATTAGTGGGATCCTACACATAGAGGTTTCAAATTCTAAATCAGTATAGACACTTAGAAATCAACCAATGAAAAGAAGAATACATACTTCTGTAATCTCAAATTTCATTAAGCAAAAACTCCTTTCTACATCAATCTCGTATCTACTCCATCTATTCATTATCTTTGTACACCTTATTGGCACGATATTACAATTTGGGTACTCCTCTGGCCTTGGCCACTCTATATATTACCTCTTCGGCCTGATTACACATTTTCTTGGCCACCCTTTCATCTTTGTAGCGGGCCTTCCTAAATACATTGGAAGATGAAACTTCCAAACCTAACAATAACCCTAATAACTCCTACAATTTCTCCACGATATGCCCAAAATAGAAATCTGGTTTTGATGACATAACATTCAAATCTTATCTACTGCAATATGCCATCTAATCACTATGTGGACCTTCTAGACATTAAACTTAATTTACTTGAGGATCATGTCCTTTTACAAATATTTTAGGGCGCTCGCACGAATTTGGTTCCACTTTTTAGTGCCACTTAAGAAATCAGAAACGCACTTCCGAAGTGCAAATCAAGAACGCATATGCGTTATTGATGGTATGTTCGGAATGAGCCCAAACACAAGGCTAAGGTTCGTAAGGAAGTATCGCATATGTGTTTGCTAAATTTTAAATATCGCATATGCGATATTTAACATTTACAAAACGCATATATCGCATTTAAGAAAGTAATAGCTAACATTATGTGTACAAAATAATTAAGACAATAGAGTTTTTTCTTGATTTTAATCAACAAGTTCTTTTTATATTACCATTTTTTCTAGCACAGGTGATGGTGGAGCTCGTCCAAGAATCACTTTTCTAAGATAATCAGCCAAGCAATAACACTACTGTGTAATAACAATGGCACTTAAGTAGGTAGTTTCTAGAAGAAAACCACCTCAATACCAAACCACACAAGAATCCTATGTATTGCATTTGTTTCCAATTCCTCCTCGATGGGAAACCCATTTCTTGACAAACTATCGACATTTGTAACTTTCTACATGTATTTTCACATAGATTTTTTTACCAAGGAGATACAACGAAACGAAAACCCTAGTTCAAGTTTCATTTATTTCTTTTTCTATCACACCATCTCTATTTGGCTATACGTGTGACTACACCATGAAAATGCCAAAATTGGAGTGAGTATTCCTTCATCGGTCATTTAAAAAGGAGTCGCATAGCCTCGCAAAAGGTTTAAGTTGCGTAGCATCACCTGAATCTTCTTCATCTTCTATTATTACAAGAAGCATAACCTACGATAAATGGCCAATACAAAAGGCCCTAGTTCATGTTTTAAATATTAATTTTTCTATCACACCACTTGTATTTTTCTGCACATATGACTACTTCAACGACATGCTAATGAAAGCGGAGAGGGTATTCCTTCATCCATTACGTAAAAAGGACTCCCATAGCCTCACAAAACTTTCAAGTTGTGGAGTGTCACTCAAATATCCATGTTCTATTTGTGTTGTTAACACCACTCTTAATGGAAATATCTAGTAATTTAAGTAAGAAGCTTAAGGAAATAATTATTATTTCATGCTAGCTTGGAATCAACAAAGATTGAAGCCTCCACAAAGCTTTGCTCTAAATATATTGCATCCTCTACTTGTTATCCACATAACTCTGAAATGTTAAGAGAATTAGAGTGTCTTCCAAACAAGTTTTATAACTTAATAATTATAATTGAATAAAATGACCATAACAATTACCAAAAATTTTATTTTATTTGCAATTTTGTAACCTATGCCAAATAACTCAATATTGACAAGAACATTATACCATCTATATGAAAAAATAAACATGAATAATAATATTACAAACCCATGTATAATAACATGCATGCAATATTTATAGAAAAAAAAAATGAGAGAATTCGATTGTGAAGCTACATATATATGAGTCCGAGTTACAAACTTTACTAATACTTTCATGTAGGTATGGCTATGTGTGATTTAACAAAAATTCATGGTTGTCGTTGGTTAAAATAATGATTAAGAAGGAACGTGAATTCCTACCTCTGCTAGAAGAAACTCACTGCAGTGTTACCATTACTTGGATGGTACCTGCAACACAAGAAGCTGGATTTTGAATAACACAATACTTGGATTATGTGGAGATTTTGTGGTTGGGAGACGGATTTCGGTGGGAGGGGAAGGGGATCTGAATTCCAGAACCCTCCACCGAAAATCACGTTCTAACTACAAAACTTTGCAGCTACCCCATACAATCCCCATTTCATAATAAAAAATATTGTAAAATACCTCTGGTTGAAGAAAGTGATTGAAGTATTAACGTCACCTGGATGGTACCTGTCACACAATAAACCAACTTTTTATTAACAACAACGTATCCATATCCGTATTGCAACTGCAAAAAAATTCCTAAATGGGATTGACTAAGAAGATCATTTTTTGATTTCATGAACGGTCGGATTAAAATGGTAAAATAAAACAACAAGACTTACATGAAATATTTGCAGAGGGGTCTCTAATACCAGCGACCTGGAGTATTAAACTGGCTCATTTGGTCATAATTAAATATTTGATATTGCGGGATGGACGAGGCACGTTAATTACAGCGGTGAGGAATGATTACCCCGCGGTGAGGAATGATTACCCCGCACAGCCTCTGCACCCTACATTCATTAGCAACGACAGCCCGAAAAAGAGAGTTACTTGGATTTGACTGCAAATTTTTCGTTAATTGTCACCCAAGAAGGTAAAAGACTATATCCATGGATGTCCATACTTGCAACGCCACTCTTAATGGAAATCTCTAGAAATTTAAGTAAGAAGCTTAAGGAAATAATTATTATTTCATGCTAGCTTTGAATCAACAAAGATTGAAGCCTCCACAAAGCTTTGCTCTAAATATAATGCATCCTCTACTTGTTATCGACAATATGACTACTTAGTTTTCTTATTTCCTCCTGTAATTTTTTGTCAAGTTCATTTACCGTTACCCGTCTCTCATAAATTTTCACTGAAATTTTAGTAACCTCCTTCTCATCTTTATTCAAGTTCATGCTTGTTGGATAACATTATTTTAGGCATATCTTGTTTGTATTCCCACACTAAATTAATCCTTCAATTGGTTTGGATGGCCTTTACTATGGCTCCAAAACCATGTTTGTAAATGCTTAAAACAATAACAATATGTTTACACCAACATAATGAGAAAAATAACCTTTCTAGTTGCATGCTTCACATTACCAAAAATATTTTATGGACTACATAAAGTGACTTACAATCCACTAAAGTGACTTATTGACTACTAAATTTTAATTTTTTTATTTAATTATTTACGTAGGAAGAAGGATGGGGCATATGCAATATTTCACATTTACAAAACGCATATGCGATATATATCACAAGTGTGATATATATCACAAGTGCGATATATCACATATGCGATATTGAAAACTAAAAAAAACAAAACAGAGGCCACAGGCCTCAAATATCATCTGCACAGTCGAGGACCGGGAGAGCGAAAAACCGCGTGGGCAAAATAATGCAGAGGCGATTTGTGTTTTAGCTTTTGGAGGTCAAGTTCGAGGTCGAGTTGGAGGTGGATTGGCTCCAATGGAAGATAAATGCTCTTATCCATTTCATTTAGTCTTCAATTCTTTATTGTTTTCCATAATTTCATAGTTTTTATAATTATTTTTAACAAATTTAATAAAAAAAATTGAATGAAATTAAAGAATGATTAAGTAAAATAAATTGTATTTTTTTGTTTAAATCTTAACAGATAACAGAAATGAACAAGACAATGTGGAAAACCCGCCCTCTAATAACCCACAACCTAACCCAAACATGAACCCAAACCCAAACCCGGAGGGGGAACAAGATCGAAACTCACAAATTATTGCGCGTTTGGCGTCATTGAGGCACCTTAGCTCATCTATTAGAGGGGGGGATCATTTGAGAGATTCTTTAGTCGATGCATTGGACACAATAACAAACACAATTGTCGAATCCCAAGGAGCTATGTACAACATTAGCTCATACAGAGAATCCAGGAGGCAATACTACTACGATGGATTAAGTTATAAAGACATCAAATCCCTTAAAATTAAAAAAGACCAATTATTTTCATTATTCCGGGACCCTAGCACCAAATTGGTTCCACCCTCCAGTTGAGCACACATTTCCATAGATTGGTGTATTGAACCAAATATAAAGGCCAATTGGATGGATCGTTGGTATATGGTCTTCAATGAAGACCCTCATGGGAATAGGGACATCCCATTTTATTTCCTTAGGAAGTTGTATGCAGAATTCATCCTAGGGAAACATGTTAACTACTTCAATATCTTAGGATTCTAGGGTGTTGGTCATGGGATGCCCCAAGATAGGGAAGGGGCTAGGATGGATCCTAACCGTGTGCCACGCCCTCCACACACACCAAAACCCCCTCGGCTATATCTTCCTACAGGTCCTATGATTCAGGATACATAGGAGGAATTATTTAACTTGGCAGATACATTGCTTCAGCATGGGACTAATTTCCAAGGCAATGTAGACCAAGGGTTGGCACCTCTAAGGTGGGCCCATCTACAGATCACACAGGAGATGCAGAGCGTTCAGAGCGTCGTGTTACTCCACACCCTTGCACATTGTGTGGAGGCATATGCTATGGCCCTACTTTATACTTTTGAGACGATGGATTACTTTGCTTTGTAAGTAAAACTCATTATTTTCATATTATATTTTGTTTCATATCAAAATTTTCAATTGTTTCGCAATTTATTTCTATTTAATTATCTAACAAATTATGTGAACAAATATACAGCTGGTGTCCCATGGCACCCCAGAGTTGCATAGTCCACTGATCAATGTTGAGAACATTGATGCGGCTGTCAATATTGCATATGGGTTTGGTTCTTCACCAATAGGGGTAAGAACTATACTTATTAATTTGTCAACTTTATTTACATATTTATAGTATAGATTGTAACATTTAATACATCCTAATTTTGATACAACATGTTTTATGCAGGGTGATCAGGATGAGTAAATTGTATCTCAGCCTATTCCCTCTCATGAAGAGGTAGATTCCCAAACACATGTATTATTTTAAATATGCTTTTAATTATGTTTCGCTTTCTTTGGAAAAATCATTTTTCGTCCATCATGTATATGTCTCGTTTTCTTTATATTATTTGACATTGACATATGTTACGTTATGCAGGAACCTATTGAGATAGTGGTGCTTGAAGAGCACCAAAGCGAGGTTGTTTTCAACCCACCTCTTCCCCCCAGCCAAGTACATGTATGTTTCACTTTCTTTGGTAACATCATTTTCCCCTCATCAACCCACCTCTTCCCCCCATCCGGGTACATGTATGTTTCACTTTATTTGGTAGTATATATGTCTCTGATTCACTATTTTATCTGAAATTGACATATATGTTACTTTATGCAGGCCCCTAATGAGGCACTGGTGCGTAAAGAGCACCAAATCGGTGGCCCACTTTTGACAAGCCAGCAAGTATGTTTATGTATCGCTTTCTCTAATTTAGTGCTTGAAGAGACCCAAATTGGTGACCCATCTCTTCCCCCCCAATGTACATGTATATTTGTTGACATTGGAATATATATTTTTTTTTATGCAACTTGATAGTGAGCAAGTGGTGCTTGAAGAGCACCTAATCACAGTCGTTGTTAGTGAGGCACCACAACCCACCATTACTTACTCATGTACAGTAAGTAAAAATCTTATTTTGGTTTTGGAATTTGAACCAATGTACATAGAATTTTTAAAGGTTGGTAAATTAACTTACAAAATTTGGTTTTTCTGCAGTCTCCATTGATGTGACCTATCCCTCTTGTTCAGCGATGGGGATCACCAGTGAGCAGTCGGAAAAGAAAGCTAGACTTCTCCGAAGACATTGGCAGTGGCAGCGAAAGGGGGGATAACTAGAATAAATGTATAGGGGGCATACATAGATGTAACGTTTTGTTCATATACACACAGATGTACTTTTTGATCCACTATTTTGTATTATGGCCATGTGGCATGACAATTTTTGTAACATTATTTCTATACATATATAATATAAAGTAAGGTTCAAATTTATACATATATGGTTGACTTGATCTTGGAACATGATATGTGTGGTTCACGTATGTGATATAATGATATGTGTGGTTCACATGTGTGCTAACTTATGAATTTCCAATACTTAAAGGAAGAATTTACAACTCATCAACTTTTTAACATTATGGCTATCCTCAACTTTTTAACATCATAACCATACTATATACTAACTAAATTACATACACTAACAATCATAACACTATGGCATGCATGGATGTGTAATATATACCATATCATACCCTAGAATACCCTATGATACTAACATCATACAATTCTAGCATACAATAACATACCCTACAATACCCTATGACACTAAAATCATACCATACTAACATACAATAACATACCATAACATAACATACTAACATCATACCATACTAACATACCATACCATTGTAATATACCATACACTAACATCATAACACTAAGTCATGCATGCATGTGTAATATACCATATCATACCCTACATTACCCTATGATACTAACATCATACCATACTAACACACAATAACATACCCTACATTACCCTATGACACTAACATCATACCATACTAACATACAATAACATACTAACAATATACCATAACACTAAGTCATGCATGCATGTGTAATATATACCATATCATACCCTACAATACCCTATGATACTAACATCATACCATACTAACATACATCATACCCTACAAACCCTAAATTGGTTGAAGTAAACCCTAGTTCCATCTCATTATTAGTCAACCCTAGTGATAGCATGCAAAGTGGTGTTCATGAAAGCCTATTTGGTTTCCGATTTGTACATGGCCATGTGTTTCTATTTCCCTCTCCTAACTTGCAAATTTCTCACTAAATCCTAGTTCCATCTCATACCTTGTCAGCCCTAGTTGGAGCATGCAAATTGGTGTTCATGAAAGCCTAGTTGGTGCATGCAAGTATTGGTAATCTTGTGTTTCTAGTTCCCTCTCCTAACTTGCATGATTGCTCACTAAACCCTAGTTCCATCTCATACCTTTTCAACCCTAGTTGGAGCATGCAAATTGGTCTTCATGAAAGCCTAGTTGGTGCATGCAAGCACTGGTGATCATGTGTTTCTAGTTCCCTCTCCTAACTTGCAAATTGTTCACTAAACCCTAGTTCCATCTCATACCTTGACAACCCTAGTTGGAGCATGCAAATTGGTCTTCATGAAATCCTAGTTGGTGCATGCAAGCACTGGTGATCATGTGTTTCTAGTTCCCTCTCTTAACTTGCAAATTGCTCACTAAACCCTAGTTCCATCTCATACCTTGTCAACCCTAGTTGGAGCATGCAAATTGGTGTTCATGAAAGCCTAGTCGGTGCATGCAAGTATTGATGATCATGTGTTTCTAGTTCCCTCTCTTAACTTGCAAATTGCTCACTAAACCCTAGTTCCATCTCATACCTTGTCAACCCTAGTTGGTGCATGCAAATTGGTGTTCATGAAAGCCTAGTTGGTGCATGCAAGTATTGGTAATCATATGTTTCTAGTTCCCTCTCCTAACTTGCATGATTGCTCACTAAACCTTAGTTCCATCTCATACCTTGTCAACCCTAGTTGGAGCATGCAAATTGGTGTTCATGAAAGCCTAGTTGGTGCATGCAAGTATTGG
>LPNX011130911.1:56935-84737 GCA_001517045.1 Pseudotsuga menziesii
AGTTAGTGCATGAAAATTGGTGTTCATGAAATCCTAGTTGGTGCATGCAAGTATTGGTGATCATGTGTTTCTAGTTCCCTCTCCTAAATTGCATGATTGCTCACTAAAACCTAGTTCCATCTCATACCTTGTTGACCCTATTTGGTGCATGCAAATTGGTGTTCATGAAAGCCTAGTTTGTGCACGAAAGTATTGGTGATCATGTGTTTCTAGTTCTCTCTCCTAACTTGCATGATTGCTCACTAAACCCTAGTTCCATCTCATACATTGTCAATTCTAGTTGGTGCATGCAAATTGGTATTCATGAAAGCCTAGTTGGTGCATGCAAGTATTGGTGATCATGTGTTTCTAGTTCCCTCTCCTAACTTGCATGATTGTTCACTAAACCCTAGTTCCATCTCATACCTTGTCAACCCTAGTTAGTGCAGGCAAATTGGTGTGCATGAAAGCATAGTTGGTGCATGCAAATATTGGTGATCATGTAAGCCTAGTTGGTTTCCAATTTGTACATGGCAATGTAATTAAATATATATAACATAACATCATACAATAACATCCCATATATTTACCATACTAACATACAATAACATCATACAATACCATACATCATACATAACATATCATACATTTACCATATTAACATACAATAACATACCATACTAACAATATACCATAACACTAAATCATGCATGCATGTGTAATATATACCATATCATGGGCCTACAATACCCTATGATGCTAACATTATGCCATACTAACATACATCATACCCTACAAACCCTAAATTGGTTGAAGTAAACTCTAGTCCCATCTCATTATTTGTCAACCCTAGTGATAGCATGCAAAGTGGTGTTCATGAAAGCCTAGTTGGTTTCCGATTTGTACATGGCCATGTGTTTCTAGTTCCCTCTCCTAAATTGCAAATTGCTCACTAAACCCTAGTTCCATCTCATACCTTGTCAACCCTAGTTGGAGCATGCAAATTGGTGTTCATGAAAGCCTAGTTGGTGCATGCAATTATTGGTGATCATGTGTTTCTAGTTCCCTCTCTTAACTTGCAAATTGCTCACTAAATCCTAGTTCCATCTCATACCTTGTCAACCCTAGTTGGTGCATGCAAATTAGTGTTCATGAAAGCCTAGTTGGTGCATACAAGTATTGGTGTTCATGTAAGCCTAGTTGGTTTCCGATTTGTACATGGAAATGTAATTAAATGTATATTAAATTAAAAACATCAAGAAATGTAAATTTCAACAACTCGAGAGCTTGTTATTTTTCGAACTCTATTTGGTGGTGTCTAAAGACACCATTCTTGGCACCTCCAATGTGCCGTAGATGATGTTTGTATCCTAGGCACACGAAAGGATAGACATTACTAACATCATAAGAAAGAAAAGAGAACCCAATGAAAATGTGCAAACATGATTTATAGATAACTCACCCGAGGTTGTACAATCGTGTTTATAATGTCTAGTATCCTCTGAATAATATTACGTCTATGAATGGTATCAGTTAATCATAGGTTTATTACATTGGGAATAAATTAAGGCTAAATATTTGAAATTGTCCTTCAGAATTCACTTTAAAGGTTAAATAACGCACCTGACAATGCACTCATACAAGTAGGCCATCCGGATCATCTCTGGTGCCGATGGTGTCCATCAATCTTTCGTGCTCTATATGAGGTAGAAAGTATCATACATGTGACCTATTTTTGTGACCAAGTGTATGTAACTTGATGTTTATACCAACTACTAGGTTGGTGAAGTGGTATACAATAGCTCTTGGTCTATAATCCCGATATACATACCCACCCTTCCTTTTATGTTGTGCTGCAAATGTCAAGTACTCCCCTTTTATAACCATCGAGTCGATTGGGAATTCAATATTTTCATCATCTGTAATAGGTTCTAGAATGGTTTGTTTCCCCTCTAAGAAACATGCCAACCAATAGTCAGAACCCCATTCATTATTTTTTGGGGCAACCACTGCATATATCTTACCTATGAAAGGAAATAGGTCGAATTAACAATACATTTTGTAAATAAGGTCTTGCATTTCTAATTTCTACATAAATTAAATTCTACACGGGTCAAGTACACAATACATAAATGCATTTTCTTATTTAGGTACTACTCATGTACCTGCTTGTATGAGATCCAATATGTGATCATAGTCTATAGAAATATGTGTCTGATCATCTTCCAAATGGTCTATTTCATTAACCCCGTTGAAATTGGTGCCAAGTGTCACTCTATCCCATGTATCAACGGTATCTGTATTCTCACAATCATCCCATTCACCGATGCTACAAGAACTGCAAAAGCAAGCCTTCAATGTTGTCCAAATTTGTAGGGCTGAGTTGTTTGAGCTTCTAATTGAATGAAACTGTCGAGTTCCATGCACTGTGTTCACCTGATGTGTTTGTGATCGGTCCACATTTGTCACCTCCCAGAATATTCTTCACACTAAGTGTTTCCTTGTTGCTTGTTCTCCCATGATAGATGCACACCATTGGACTATAGATGCAGCGTCTTGAAGGGAAGCACCTGTAAACTTCATCTCTTCCCTTCGAAGGCCAGTTTTAATGCATGCACCAGCACCATCGTGCTCTCCTTTTCCATGACCAGTTTCAAAGTAGTTCCATACATGTGGCACCTTGTATTTTATGTGCAACAAACACAACCATTCAAATACACGTGCATTCTTGAACTGTCTAGCACAACCATCTGACCAAATGAAATGATGATAAAATGGTATATCCATAGCTATCACATGATCATAGAATAATCTAAAGCAATGTTGCACGTAATGGATGTCATGGGTCCGGTCGTCACTTATGTAGAAGTGACTTTCTTTCAGTATCACATGTTTCTCTTCATTGCTATCTTGCCCATGTCGATACGTGATATGCACCATTATGCTCACCTGCTCTGAGTGATAGTATTGACTTTGAATTTCATTTTGTGGTTGTAGGGTGTAATTTTCTGCAAAGTCAACCACCGATAGTATTGTTCCGAGAGGGAAGGTGTCCCGGCATATTCTGAATTGCTCATCTTGCCACCATGCCATATCGACATGTTGAATGTACATTTGGATCTTTCCACGAAACTCTAGAATAAAATCACATACTCGCACCTGGTACATGAATATTAATATGTCAATAAACCACATAATAAAAAATGTGTACATGAATATTAATATGTCAATATTCAACAATTTACCTGTGAAGTCACCAATTTAATCTTCTTGCTTTCTTTCCCATCATGTAGCTGATATGTCCCATGCTGATAGTTCTGCTTCTCGACAATTGCATTCCTGAATGCTTGATCTTCACTTTCATGGATGCAATCAGACCATAATGATAGCCCACCACAATTGTTGCAAGAACCGTCTACACATTGTTTTAAGTAATGTGTCTACCCATCTTGCCTCGAACACATTATGCTATGGATGAAATCTTTGGATGACATTGGTGGTACTGTACTTGAGCATTCCTGCACATGGTTAGGATGCAAGAAATGACGTATATGTGCAAAAGTATGGTAATATACGTCAAACTCTATGTGGTATCTACGACAACAAGTGTTCCGAATGGTATTGATTCTAACATACCAAGGCTTTCATTTTTCAAAAGATCTTTTCCCAAGCCTTAGCTCTACATGGGCAACTTTAAACATCTCGAACAATTGAGTTTGTGTCATGTCAAAATAATGTTTAACATGAGCTTTAGTGTTTCTAGAACCCCTACAATGTTTTAACACATCCTTCGTGTTAGAAGAAGGCCTAGTGTTATCATGCCAAAACGTTTGCACTAGGCCATTCACTGCTTTGACTAACTTCATGTCTTTGCGGGGCAATCTACCGCTAAATGCCCATAATGTTTCCACTTGTCCCTCTACATCAAGGTTGTCTCTTCTTATTGAATATTTTTAAGTGTCTTTGGATGTAAAGGCACAATTTGTGATGTGCATTTAAGTAAATGACGTTGTCTTGCGGATCTACATACAATTGATTCAACTAATACACGACGAGCCACATTACAGTCTTGTGAACGAGTTTTTTTACCAATCGATGTGAATGCAGCAGCAAGAGATTTAACAATGTGATTACTTTATTCGATGTTCTTCATTGTTGTTATGCCTAAATTTCTTCTAACAGTTGCCATATTTCTAGATTTAAGCAAAGCTAAAAAAAATTGGCATTTACCAGCTTCGGATTTGTTATCAAAATATTGTTTTATTATTTGAGAACAATGACGAAGGATAGTGCATTTAGCCACCTTACCTTCCATGGAAGTCAATCCGCTCTCATCCACTTGTATTCGTTTAGGAGTTCTCTTTTGTTTTGATGCAAAATTTGTTGCCGTTTGAAATGCTAGAGTGACTTTTACATCCACTACAGGCTCACAACTTTGATTAGGAGATTGAACCACCGAACATGGTTGTTGCTGAGCCACATTTGCATTGGGAGTAACATAATTTTTGAACTCTTCACAAGATTGTTCGTTTACTAATGGATCAATAATATCAACTTCTGTATAGCCATCTTCCTTTAATGTTGCATTATATTCCTCAGCCTCTATGTCAAGTATCTGTTGAGGGGGAATGGGTACTATTTGATCATGTAATGAATGCCGACGATTTCTTGAATCTTCCCTCTTTTTTTCTTTTTTCTTTTTTGTTTCTTCCAATGTAAGCACCTTCCTTGTTGACTTCCGTCCTCTATTACGTAAATTCCCCATTGAAATCCACCCAAACCTGTAAAAAACTATGGAATTATGTAAGTAATGATAAAAAATTGCATGTTGAACAGTTCTCTGTGCACGGGTTCAGACGGATTATGTCTTTTGATACAGTAAACCTGGCCCACAGCACGCCATCCAACATTTTGTATAAAACGCATATCGCATATGCAATATAACGCACCTCCGATATATCACATATGCGATATTGATACAATGCTTTTTAATGAACATGCAGGTTTTTACATGTTCTCAAAAACGCATATGCGATTTAGTGCATATGGGATATATCGTATATGCCATTTAGTGCTCACTGAATATATGCAATTTACATTTATCTATGCTTATGAAGATGATGATGAACAATGATGGTGATGAGGAGGAGGAGGATGAATATGATGATGATTATGAGGATGAGGGTGATGATGATGATGATGATGATGATGATGATGACCCTGATGATGATGAGGAGGAGGATGAGGATGGTGATGATGATGAGGATGATGGTGATGATGAAGATGATGATGAACAATGAAGGTGATGAAGAGGAGGATGATGACTATGATGATGAGGATGAGGATGAGGGTGATGATTATGATGATGATGAGGATGAGGGTGATGATGACGATGATGATGAGGATGAGGATTATGATGATGATGCTGATGATGATGACGATGGTGATGAGGATGAGGATGAGGGTGTCGATGAAGATGATGATGATGGTGATGACCATGATGATGAGGATGAGGATGAGGGTGATGATGATGAGGATGAGGAGGATGAGGATGATGATGAGGATGAGGGTGATGATGATGATTATGATGAGGATGATGGTGATGATGAGGGTGATGGTGATGATAATGAGGATTAGAGTGATGATGATGAACAATGATGGTGATGACGAGGAGGATGATGACTATGATGATGATGATGATGATGAGGGTGATGATGATGATGATGATGACCATGATGAAGCTGATGAGGATGAGGGTGATGATGATGATGATGATGAGGATGAGGGTGACGATGAGGGTGACGATGATGATGATGATGATGATGAGGATGAGGGTGATGATGATGATGATGAGTATGAGGATGAGGATGATGATGACGACCATGATGATGATGATGAGGATGAGGGTGATGAGGAGGAGGAGGAGGATGAGGGTGATGATGATGATGATGAGGAGGATGGTGATGATGATGAGGATGAGGGTGACGATGAAGATGATGATGAACAATGATGGTGATGATGAGGAGGATGATGACTATGATGATGATGATGAGGGTGACGATGAAGATGATGATGAACAATGATGGTGATGATGAGGAGGATGATGACTATGATGATGATGATGAGGATGAGGGTGATGATTATGGCGATGATGACCATGATGGTGATGATGAGGATGAGGGTGATGAGGAGGAGGAGGAGGAGGAGGAGGATGAGGATGAGGATGAGGATGAGGATGAGGATGATGATGGTGATGATGATGACGATGATGATGAACAATGATGATGATGAGGAGGAGGAGGAGGAGGATGACTATGATGATGAGGATGAGGATGAGGGTGATTATGATGATGATGATGACAATGATGATGATGATGAGGATGAGGGTGGTGATGATGATGATGATGGTGGTGGTGGTGATGATGATGGAGATGATGATGATGATGAGGTTGACGATGACGATGACGAGGATGAGGATGATGATCATGATGAGGATGGTGATGATGATGATCATGATGACGATGGTGACAATGAGGATGATGAGGATGATGATGATGGTGATGATGAAGGTGATGATGATGAGGATGAGGGTGGTGATGATGATGATGATGATGAGATTGACGATGATGATGATGAGGATGAGGATGAGGATGATGACGGTGATGATGATGATGACCATGATGAAGCTGATGAGGATGAGGGTGATGATGATGATGATGATGATAAGGATGAGGATGATGATGAGGAGGAGGATGATGAGGATGAGGGTGATGATGATGATGAGGAGGAGGAGGAGGATGAGGATGAGGGTGACAATGAAGATGATGATGAACAATGATGGTGATGATGAGGAGGATGATGACTATGATGATGATGAGGAGGATGAGGGTGATGAGGAGGAGGAGGAGGAGGATGAGGATGAGGATGATGATGATGATGATTACCATGATGATGATGATGAGGATGAGGGTGATGATGATGATGATGAGAGTGATGATGATGATGAGGATGATGACTATGATGAGGATGATGATGATGATGACCATGATGAAGCTGATGAGGATGAGGGTGATGAGGAGGAGGAGGAGGAGGATGAGGATGAGGATGAGGATGAGGATGAGGATGAGGGTGATGATTATGATGATGACCATGATGATGCTGATGAGGATGAGGGTGATGATGATGATGAGGATGAGGATGAGAGTGATGATGATGATGAGGATGAGGGTGAGGATGAAGATGATGATGAACAATGATGGAGATGATGAGGAGGAGGATGACTATGATGATGATGGTGAGGGTGAGGGTGATGATGATGATGAGGAGGAGGAGGAGGAGGATGAGGATGATGATGATGATGATGATGATGATGACCATGATGATGATGATGATGAGGATGAGAGTGATGAGTTATAACTTTATCATATCGCATATGCGATATGAATAAGCTATAACACATATGCGATATGAATAAGCTATAACGCATATGTGTTATTTTAAAATTAAAATAATTGGCAGGAATCAGGTTTGGCATTAGGTTCGAAAATAGCTTCGGACTACCGAACCTATTGGCTAGGAAAAAAAACCAGGGCTATTGCTTGTCTTTTAGAACTCTATCAATATGCTCAGTTTAGATGGTGTGTTTTTCTATGACATAAACAATATTTTTTTATGAAAATCTAGGATATTGTAGAGTACGATCTTACGATTCTGAATATGTAATTTTTTTTTTCAAAATGACACACGTCAGTTTTCGAAAATACATACATCGATTGTTTGTTATATAACTTTTGATTTCCATCACCATTTCCCAATAAAACTATACGGTGCACTAAACGAGATCAAGCTCTATGATCTTATATTTAGAAATCAAGTATTTCATTAATTTTTTCCCCTAAAGTGTTGCACCCGCAAATAAGGTTTTAATTTCAAGCTTTTGTGACTTCAATAATTAATAATAATAATAAAAAATTCATAAAAAATTATGAATTAATAGTGTTGCATGAGGCCCATATGTCCTTTATATTTCTACAAGATTTTATCCCAAATTGACATCATTTACCTCATATATTGTTGCACCCGCATAAACATATATGTTAAGATGTGCTGAAAATTTGAAAACCCACTTTCACGGAAACTAATTTTATAATAATTTACACATATTTTCTCTGCATAAATGCTATATATTATGAAAGCTGATTCAATTTCCTATCTTTTCTCTTTTTATTTCATCTTCAAATAAGTTAGGGAAGTACTCCTAATTGTCACCTAAAGTCAGAGTTTTCCATTTATTCCAGTATTATGTGGCATCTAAAGTGTCTTTAAAGGAATCCATGATTGTGCATCAGCCCTTTACCTTCTAAGGGATCTGGATTTCAATGATTATTTTGGGTGTTAAGATGCTCTCACATCACTTTACTTCCATTGTAGCATCTATTCCACTTCTGTGCTCCCCTGCTCCCCCTTCACGGGTTTAATGGTATTCATCCTCTTCCTCTTTGAAGAATATATTTTCATCCTACCCCTGTTGCTTTAGCGAGTCTTGAACCTCCTTCATTCCATCAAAATTGCCCTTCATCTTCTTCTTCGTTTTTCAGGTTAAGTGACATTACCCCTTCTTTCACATCATCTTCCTACTCATCACATTCCTGGACACAAGATGCCTCCCATGCTTGCTCCAACACCTCTTTCCTTTCCACAATTACCTCTTTAATTTTCCTCACCTCCTCCATTGTGAGGCTTCTTGTCTCCTCCATCAATACCTTCAATATCTTTCCTCACTTCAAGAGTTTCTGGGTCCCTTGAGCTCCTTCTAAAGATTCTATATTTGCTATTTTTTTCCTCAACTCATCAAATATATCCACAGGCCCCATCACCTTTCATGGCCTCCCTTTGGTCAGTATTCCCATCCTCGATATCCTTCTACAATCCATTTCTACACTCCCACAATGTTCAATTCCTTTGGAAACTTTCCAGTGAGTTCTCCTTCAATAGTTATGCCCAGTTCCCTTTGTTGGAACTGTTATATTTCAGCTTCCTATGCGGAACTCAATTCCACCTTCCACTCTCAAGTGGGATTCCCTTTTCACTCGACAACTCTGCCCAACCTCCTTGTAGGAGCTATCTCAATTATCAAACCTCCAAGGGTTTGCTTCCCTTCTTCCTTTTTCTCTTGATAGCACTACCCAACCTTCATTATTGGAGTTATCCTCACACCTCTACTCAACAGCAGTTGGAGTTGTCTTCCAACTCTTATAACTTCACTACAATTCTACCTACAATCACAACTGTGGAGTTGTAGCTTCTTTTCACCTCATGCATGACACTCCTACTCTAATACCTTGAATGATGCAAGATGCCCCCTCACCCCGGGACACTTTGGGTCAGAGTACGCAACTTCAATGAAGGCCATGTGCACAAGAGCGAAGGAATCAACTAGTTCTATACAATGGACTTCACATGTGCACATGGACTTGAACACAAATCCTTACACATAAATAGGGGCTCAACATTCACTTCTTTTATTATGCACAACAATTCATATACACATGATTACAAGTATGCCTCAATTAGGCATTGCATCACATAGGGATTATATAATCCTTCAAACTCCTCACACATTGAATTCCCTCTAGCATGTTGGTCTCAATCTCAACTAGGTGCTACATACACAACATAGTCTACGCTCTGCTCTCTCAGCGTTCATGTGTGCCTCTGCTTGGCCACACTTCTGGTATCTTCTCAAGAGAATTGTTTTATCTCTTCTCTCCTCTTGTATTCTCTCCTCTTCTCAAGGTTTCTTTCTTATGTCCAAAAGCTTCATGCTCCACACCAATCCCAACTCATTTACTCCCATCATTTCACATTATTACACCTTCATGGTGAGATCTACCTTAACTTTCCCCGAACTGGCACGTACCATCCTTCTTCGAATCCTCTTCATTTCCCCTTATACCAGCTCTCATAACTCCCTTATCCAAATCCGTTCCATTCAGATCCTTCAATTATTGCATCTTCTCTATCAATGTGCCGCATTGGTGCACTCAGATCCATTCCTATCGACTCCTCACTCTTGGGTCTCAATCCATGCCCTCTCTATGGGTATTCTAATACATATTGTCCAATACATCATCAAACATCACTCTCAACTGTCTAGAACATATTCATATGGAATTCCCTATGCCATAACCCAATGTGCATTCCTTGACACTCCACTCTGATGCCTTGCCTTTTCTAAGGCCTTGTTGTTATATCGGCCTTTCAACTCGGCTTCTAGATCCAAGAACTCCCAACACCTAGTCTAATACATTGACTATGATGTTATGTCAGCTTCCTCTCCCAACTAGTCACTTCTGATGTGACAACTTCGATGCCATGTTTCCAACATCCTACTTTCGATTCCTCGACTTTTGACACATTGGGTTCTCATACATTAGAACTCTCCACTCCATTGGCCTTTCCAGTTCGTGCCTATCAGTGATGTGTTTCAATGGCCTGCCTCCAATGAGGCATTGTAGATACACACAACTTTCGATGTCGCTTAATCTTATGGTTGGGATAATGCTTAGCAAATCATCAAACCATTGTGATCTATAATGGCACAACATTCCCTGTACTTCTTCATGTTTTCTTCTCCACTGACTGAACATCTACACTCGCCTCTGATAGCTCACCAAATGCCTGAGATTTATCCTCCATGTCTTCTCTCGATGTTGACATGCATCCAAACTCTTGCAGACAACTACACCTTGTGTCTGAAACTTCCAATCCTCATTCAAAATTGTGCTTGCTTCCCAACGACTAGTTCCTTGACCGAATGCTCTAACATCTAGGATCAATATGAGCAAACTCTAATCCATTGGTGGCCTTGAGTAGAAATTGAGTTTTGCCTCTATATTTTTCTTCTGATGAATAATTTCCCTATTCTAGTTTTGAATTTCCTCCATTTCAAGCACCAACTCATTTCCTTCTTTTTTGGCATCTAGAAATACCTTCCCAAGAAAATATTTGATTTTCTAGTAGAAAGTAAAAATCCTATAATATATGTGTCTCAAGTTCTAGAGACTCCAGGGTTAGGGACCCAAGGTCCCATGTTCATCTCAATTTCTTCATCCTAGGTGCAGTATTGTTCAATCTTCACCCAATCTTTTGCTTGTGTTATTTCTCTTTGAATACAGGTAGGGGTTTGGAATAAATATGTCAAGGCTTGGATTCCCTAACCTCCACGAGGACCATGGGATGAGAGTTGATGTTGTGGTCTCACTTCAAACGACATCTTCTAACTTTGCCAACCACCGGTGTAGTTGCAACATGGACAGAAGGTTGATGCGTACTAGAGGGGAAGAAAGACGAGGATTCGTTGAGGGGAGGTTAGGGGGGATAAGAAGGGGTTTTACCCCCAAGGATAGGAACATAGCAATTTAGGTGTCCTGTGAAAGGAGTAAGGGAGAGCAAGATCATAACCTCAACAAGAATGAGAGAGTGGGGAATAGTTACTGGGTTAATGCAGACGGTTTTGAGAGGAGGGTGTTACCAATGTAGAGACACAGTGTCTAGGCTAAGAGGGAGGGCTAGTTGGTCCTTACCTTAAATCTAAGGAAACAAATTACAAAATCCTAAGAGTGAGCCCGACAGAGAAAAATAAGCGGAGAATTATCATATTGAACCTGCAAATTAGGCGAAGAAGGAACATAGTTGAGATGTTGTAGAGAGGCAGTTTCTCGAGAGGCTAGCGGGGTCATAATGCCTCGGTTAGATCCATAATCCGCAACGAACTTGAAGTAAAGAACCATAATTGCCATCATTGTTGTAGCTTCTCCATCATATTGTTGTACACCCTACAAGGTAACAGGTGTCTCATCAAAGATTAAACATGGCAGCTAACAATTGCCTTGTTCTCTCCTAGACCCTTTATAAAGAAAAATTCCAACTATTTTATTGAAAAAAAATAAAAAAACTTTTATAGTAAAGACATTCCATTATCCTTTCAAACAACTTTACCCACATAGGAGGAAAAGGTAAGCAAAAACACCACTTACTTGGAGTGAAAAAGAAATCTTACTCACTCAAACTTCGCTCACCAGTGTACTTTACACGGCAATAAGTAATTTAACAAAAGAAATGTCGAAGCCCCCGTCAAATTTAGTTGGCTATTTTGACCCTCACCAATTCTAACAATGCTTGCCCCAATTCTAACAATGCATGTCCGTGAAACCCCGCCTATTCTGACGAGGCTTTCCCGTGGGTGGACGGGAAGCACAAGAACGGTAGATCCAACGTAGGTAAACCGTGGACGGGAAGCACGAGAAGGGTAGATCCAACTTAGGTAAACCTTCAACTTATTTGTTTTATTTAATTCGAATTTGAAATAATAATAAAAAACTCAAAAAAACGGTAATAAAGGAAGTGTAGAGTATTAGTAGAGGAGAGCGACTGATTGACCGTTGGAGGTGTGTTCCTATATATAAACAACCATTCATTTCTTCGCATTTATTCATTCTTCACATCTGATCGGATCTGATTTGAATTAAAAGCTATCACCAAATTCGGCTCTGCAATCTTTGCCCATCGTATCAAATCATGGCGGGTGTAGAACTGGTCCATTCCCCTGCTGCAACCACCTCCACCTCTAACTCTGTAGAATAGGTTACTGCCATTCTTATTTACATTCTCACCTCGTCGAATTCTGTATACAAGGCTGCTTTTAATCTCTTCTTCTTATGAAATTCATTGATCTGTTTTATTGTCCTGCAGAGAACTCAGACTTTGCCATCAACTGCTGGAGAACCAGAGATCGCTAAGGTAGTAGTAATTTAGGCTTTCTCTATTTTTTGTTGGATTTTTCTTATTTGCACCCATTTGTCTCGGTCTCGGTTTCATTATGAAACCTCTATATTGTTAGTTTTTCTTAATCAAATATGTTTTGCTTCAAAATTTCTTGGGACAGATTCTGTACCTGCATCACCATACATTATCTGAACGTGTTTCCATGTGATTATTATTGCAGGATCTCAATGATTCAACGACAGATTTGCTCGACCGGATTCAGAGCCTCAAAAAGGTAGGTATTAATAAGCATATGTCAATAGCTTATTGCTTTAATTGTGTTAGCAGTTTAGATTTGATGTTATTCCGTGTTTCACGTATTTTCGAATGCCTTTCAGGACTTGCAAGATTGGCGTGGTAAACTCGATACTCAAGTCAAGACCTAAAATATATTCTTTCAATTCTTTCACGTATTTTATTCTATGGGTAGGGTTTACGGTTTCGAGCTCTTCCTGACAAAACCATTGGCATGGTTTTCGGGGTTCTATGCTCTTGCAGTCTTTCAAGAGCTATTTTATTTAGGATTTTGCATCAACATATGCCGTTTAGTGTCAAAAGTTTGAGGGAGGGTTTTGAACCGTGACCTTGTCAATGGTTTTTTTACAGGAGTTTGGGGATTTGAAGAATACGTTGAATCATGAGGTAGAGGGTTTATAATCCTCTTTTATGGCATTTAGATTTTGAACAGTGACCTTGTCAATGTTTTTTTTACAGGAGTTTGGGGATTTGAAGAATACGTTGAATCATGAGGTAACTGAAATCTGTGAGTGTACTTTTCCTTGTATTATTATTTCTGTAACTCTCCTCCCAATGGTCTGTCTTCCTCGATATTATTTTTCTCACAGATCGACTCTTGTATTCTCTATCATGAACGCGAATCGCTTTCTTGTGCTGCAGGGGTTCCAGGAGCTAAGAAGCAGTTTGCTAAAGCAGTTAGATGAAGCTTCAAACATTACTTCTCTGGTATGTATAACTCACAACTGTCATACTTCTTTTGCTATATTTGATTGAGATGATTTGACTTCTGGAATGTCATTATCCTTCCATTGCATGTCATTTGCACACATGCAAAGCAAATAAGTTGAATTAACAGTTTGAATTCATGAGATCATTTATTTCTTTGATTTTAACTCTCATTATATTATCATAATTGTATCTCTCTGCTTTATAAATTTCATTTTTCTAATCTAACATTATATCACTGGATTTCATATTAATGTTTGTAACTTGCATTCTCATGCAGATTCCGACTTTCCTACTAAAGGGGAGGGGTCTGATTCTTAAGTGGTCAGTGAATGGAAGAATGTAAATGAACTTCCTAGAGAGTGGGAGTGAAAGACAGCTATGGCTAGAGGGAGTGAAAGACAGCTATGGCTAGAGATATTAATGGCTCTTAGATCTGTTTATTTTAATATAAATAGTACTCAAATTGTAATGGGATGATGCTTGGGAGAATCTAGGAACCATTTCCAATGTGCTTGTTCATCTATAAACTGCAATACTAAAATTTACACTAAACATGTATCTAATTCTTTTCCCATGGTAGCTTACAAAAGTTGTTATGGGTTTCCTTGATGGTGCATATCAAAGTGATCAGAATTTTAGTATCACAGGGCATCTTATTTTTCTTTGATATGCATTTCATTAAGTATAAAGTTGGAACTGGCATTGGAACAAACAACTTTACATAATTAATGGCCTCAATGCTCTTGATGAAATGTGCTTTGAATGGTGGTGTAAAAACTCTCTACATTTTTGTTGACTAGGATCTCACTATAAATTGGATGTTAAACAAGACCTAATTGTCAAATACTGCTACACTTTAGTACATTTATTTTCAGCATGTTTTTGGGAACTAAACATTATTGTTGATTCTCTTCCTAAAGCAAGTCAAATTCTTAAAGATATGGAGTTAGATGAGATAATTGAAGGGCCCTATTTGGTTTTTTCCTCGTGATTCAAATAAAGGTGACATGTAATAGATGTATATTTCACTATTTTGGCTGAGTTAGATAATCTTTTGGTTCGTACAGTTTTTTGGATGTATAAGAAGATGTGCGTTTTTGGATATTTTCTATAATAATATTATTATTATTTTTGGACAATTTTTGAAATTGGGATTTTTCTCCCATATAGGACCAACATGGTAGCAATATGTAAATAGTTGTTTAATATATTGAGGTATTTTGTCTATTTTATGGCCTTCTTATATGTGCTTAGTGTGATGTGCAATGATATTTTGAAAGTGTGGATGGCATTATGAATAATGTAATTCCTTTCAAACTATGAATATAATTACGATTTTGGGACATTGTAGCATGACACTTATATCAATATGAGTATTGCTTTTGGATATTGTCTTGTTTCATGGATTATGATGTTTCTTTGAATGATATGTTGTGATACATGTTATATGGTTATATGTGAACATTAGGGTTATATGAGTGTGTATGAATGAATGTTAATTACTTATGTGTGAACCACACATGGCTTCCTTCTTTCACTATGCATTATCCTAATGAGAAGTCATCTTAAATGCTTTGGGTTATACTTCATTCAATTGGAATGACGATATTACTTTCATACTAAATGATAAATGATAACCCCCTTCTATTTGACCTATGCATGGACAGTAGGTCTCAATTTGCACTAATAATTGACTTTGTGTTGCAAGGACTAAATCGATACATGGTTAGAAGTTATGTATTGGAATCCAACCAAGATAGAGTTGCGACAATATTTGTGCAATTTGGTTCAAAGTGCCATGTGCAATAATAATTTGAAAGTGCCGATGGCACTATGAAGAATGTAATTCCTTTTAGACTATGAATATAATTATGATTTTGTGAAATTGTAACATGAGACTTATATCAATATGAGAATTATTGCTTTTGGATATTGTCATGTTTCATGAATTATGATGTTCCTATGAATGATATGTTGTGATACATGTTATATGGTTATATGTGAACATTAGGGTTATATGAGAGTATCTATGAATGACGATATTGCCTTCATACTAAATGAGAAATGATAACCCCTTTTATTTGACCTTGGGTCTCAATTTGCACTAATTATTAACTTTGTTGTAGGGACTAAATCGATATGTGGTTAGAAGTCATGCATTGGATTCCAACCAAGATAGAGTTGCGACAATATTGGTGCAATTTGCATAAATATGTCTTTGCATTCTAAGAAATTTCGTATTTGGATTTGTAGGATACTTGCCTATTTTCAAAGTGTGATGTGCAATGATAATTTGAAAGAGCTAATGGCACTATGAAGGATGTAATTCCTTTTAGACTATGAATATAATTATGATTTAGTGACATTATACAATGACACTTATATCATTATGAGTATTATTGCTTTTGGATATTGTCGTGTTTCATGAATTATGATGTTTCTATGAATGATATGTTGTGATACATGTTATATGATTATATGTGAAAATTAGGGTTATACGAGAGTGTATATGAATGAATGTTAATTACTTTAATCCTACAAATGAAGATGGTGGTGGTGATTGTTAATGTTCACTTACTTTTCTTTAATTTTGTTTATGTGCTTGCAAAGCTTTAAAAAAAAAAATCCTACGTCACTTCCTTCTTTCACTATGTATTGTCTTAATGAGAAGTCATCTGCAATTCTTTGGGTTATACTTCATTCATCTCGAAGGATGATATTGCCTTCATACTAAATGATAAATGATAACCCCTTTAATTTGACCTTGGGTCTCAATTTGCACCAATACTTGACTTTGTTTGTAACGTCCCCTCACAACCCCAATCCGAAAACTCAAGGCATAGTAAAAGGCATCATAAGTATTGTTCCTAACTTCATCAAATTGCGGATGAGTTAATTAGGCACGACTAAAGGATGATTTGGAAACAACTCCGTTAAAAGGAAAGATGTTTGGCTAGGAAGCCATGTCGTTAGCTGACGGGTGCCGACTTAAGTGTCACACACACTAGGGTCACTCCTTGGTTTAAGCGTCTTCTTAAGCTAACTTCAGTAGCTTAGTACCGCAAGTTGTTGTCAAGAAACTCGTAAGGTCCACACTAATAATTTAATCATATTTCTATACTTGTTGGATACTATAACTTCAACTATTATGTTTGACGATGCTCCCTCCTTTAAAGGGGATTTATAAACAAGGTTATTTAGACATTTCCCTCAATAGTCAATTAGGAAATAATAGCATCACCTATATACTTTTATAGTCCTAAGAAAACTAATTATTATTAAAGGAAAAGGAGAGAAGATTTGGTAACCTTGTAGACTAATACAGTTTTTATTAAATAATAGAAGAGGTGATCAAGCCCTTATATGAAGCTAGGGAAAAGAGAAAAACAATATCATTAAAATAAATAATTAAAGAGAAAAACAATATCATTAAAATAAATAATTATTTAATGGAGAAACCCCTGGAATCTCAGTTGTCTCCTTCAGTTATGACTTTAATTAACCACTAATTCATTCCACGTCCTTGTTGGAGAATTTTTTGTTTCCATAAATATATTGTTGAGCCCCCATTCTGTTCGGGAATCCTCCTTGGGAAACGGTACCGTTGGCCTGGGTAATTATTAACTTATTACCTGATATAGAATTAAGCTGACTTTGAATTAATGCTAGGTTATTCTTGAAGACGTGCCAAGCTTAGACCTACTTTTTACCAGGATTTTAGCTAAGGGATGATGAAAACAAAGGGACTGTTGGTTTCCTTTTTAGTTATAAAGAAGGTGGGGTTCTGGTTTCACAAAACGCATCTTGGGGGAATGGGAGAACGAGCCTGCCTTTTGTTGCTGTCTACGTTATGATCTGAGCTTGATACGCCTTCCCATTGGGGCTTCTTTCTGGTAAGAATTTTTGTCTTGGTTTTATTATTAGCATTCGGATGAACGTTCCAACAATTCAAATTCCAGGTTTGCACTGTTGGAATCACTTACTCCTTTTAGAATCCCCTATGTATAGTGGAAGATGGTTGTGTATTAAAATAAAGAGACAATCCACGATTTCATTCTGTCAGTGGGTTTCAATTGTTCCAGTAGTGGTGGAAGGATTCGTTGTGTATAACCCCCATGCCTGGGTCGGTATGGATCTGAATCCATCGAATACAAAGGGTTTGATTATGACTTGGAATGTATCTGTCTGCCTTCATGTATGTCCACGTCCAATCGATGGTGGGCCTGTTTGGTTGTTAGCATTATTTGTGATTTTTCTGAACCTTACAAGGTCCCCCCCTCTTCTTTTGCATACACCAGTGATCTGAAAAGATCCCCCTTTCAAACATTACCAGCATTTGTGCTCAGGTTGGGATTTAAATTACTTTTGGGTACAGCATTGTGCTCATGTCGGGATTAGATCAACTTTTGAGGGTTACCGCCTGTTAGCTCGCAATGGAAATTAGATCCACATGCTAGTTCAATAACGAAAGACCCATTTTGTATTATTAACATAGTCATGCTCACATTCTAAAGGATCTGTTTCTTCCTGATTACCAGCGTTGTATTCTTGAACCCGGATAGACTTCCCTTTGAGATGTTGCCATCAATTTCACTCACAGTACGAGGAGATACACCTTTGGTTGTTTACGTTGTGCCTCTATGCGATTGGAGTCAATTCGTCCCTGTTGATTTCGTTCAGAGTGAGATCTGTTGAATGCTAAGTTTCTCCTCTATACTATTAGAGTTAATCCATGCCTGTTATTTTTCGCTCAGACTTAGATCTGATGGGCGTCCATTTTCTGCCTCAGATTGTAAGCTCTGGTATATGTGATTTTGAATAAGATCAAGGCAGTTGCCTATCATTCTCCCAAAGATCAAGGGAAAATATCTTACTACTGATCTTCCATAGTTATTTTATCAACGAAGATTCCAAGGTTTATATAATATAAGATTTAACGATACCATATAAATCTCGTTCTTCAACATAGCTTGACTTTATGGTTATCATTGAAATGATATGTTTCGACTTATTGTAGTTACTAATTAAATTATTGACAATAATTTGTTGTCCCTATAATGCAGTGACAACTATATCATTCGACCACTATGGACTCAATAATTTGGTGGGCATGTGGAACATCCACCACGGTGCAATGCCTGATTTAAAAGCTCACAATGCAACCCTCACTTCTCATTCTTCGTCCAGGGATTGGTTTTGGCACTGTCTGGCTTTACTGCGGCCATGAGGGCTCCCTTGTTCTCGTCTCGAGCGCCATTGTTTGTGTGTCAGGAAGTGTTCCCACTCTAGTGTGTGGGTTGCGAGATTCACAGCTCTCATTTGGTTTTATTTCTGCAAACATTACTCTATCGTGAGGGTAGTGTTACTCTGTCAGTATTTTTTAGTGTCGATTCCTTTCGTGGCCAATGCCAACTTTTATCTTGCTCCAAGGTTGGTGTAGTATGTCGCCTCTATCACAGGTGAGCACAAGGGTTTGTGTTGTTCGTTGTGCTGGTTAGTTTCCTCCATGGCTCCAGATGCTTTCAGGTAAATAATTTGTCTTACAAATGTTATAAATTTCAAGTTACAATTACAGTTATAAAACTCAGTTTCTAATTAAGGTTTTTGGTCTTCACTTGCAGGTTACAGTTATAAATTTCAAGTTACAATTACAGTTATAAAACTCAGTTTCTAATTAAGGTTTTTGGTCTTCACTTCGAGGTTACAGTTCACTCAGTTTCTAATTAAGGTTTTTGGTCTTCACTTGCAGGTTACAGTTCACTCTTATGCTTGGAAGAACCCTCTCCATGTTTGGATTGACATCAAGACCTACTGGTAAGCCTCGATTACAATGTGGCAACTCCGTGCTTGTAAAGATTAGGGAAAAAGGGTTTCAGTTGGAGAAGAAATACGACTTCGGTTGCTTCGGTGTTTAAAATGCTTAGCTCAGTTGTTATTTAGTATTTTTGGTTATTAAAACCCTTGCGTGTAGTAGTGTAGGTCTCGCTTTGATGCCCTGACTTGTATTTCACTTATTGACAGGTTTACAGCCTTATGGCTATGTAATGACATACTCTGTTCTTGTTATGTGGAGGTTCTCATGTCTTCATGGTTTTAATGGTTCTCTGTTTTTGAATACTCTAATAAAATATACATTGTCTTATAAAGGTTATTACAGTAATGAATTTTTTATAAGTTGATTGTTAGTTTTGTCCTTCAAACCCTCGCCACGATGATGGGTGTAACCGGCCTGACACAGTAATACATTTGGTTTGAAAAGGATTTTAAACTTCGAGCTCTATCTCGTTTATGCAATAATTTTATAAACTTGTAAATTATGGCTCTATGTAATTTGAGTCTTTCCTTCTTCAACTGTTAATAATGGTAATTACTTGTTTAATATTTTTCTTTTAAATAAATGAAGATAATGTGAAAAATGTAAGTTTACTTTTGAGTTAGGATAGAATATTAGGGTTTACTGTAAAAGAACCTTTATATAGATATATTCTTAAATTTATTAATTATGCTTTAGTTTCTGTTTACTTCTTTCTTATTCTGTTAAAATAATTTCTTTTCTTTTAAGTAAAAATATTAATAACAATAATGTAAGTTCTTGATATAACTCTCCACACAGTCTTCTAGTTTTTAATTTGTTTATTTTGTTTTAAAGAATACTTCTATAAAAAGGAATAAAAGAAGAACTAGGGTTTAGACCTTGAGGTGAAACTTACACAGATTTAGAGCTTGTTTGGAAAATAATTATTCTTGGAATAGGTAAATTCTTAGCTTTATTCTATTTACTGTTTACATTTAAATTTTCATTTATTTACTGCTTTGTTAATTAGTAAAGATTCAGAGTTATGTAAGGATTACAACATTAACTATGTAACTTTGATTGTTTTCTTATTAATAGTATTTGTAACATAATCATATTCTAGTATATATAAAATAATGGTTTAAGCTAAATGATATAAGTGTGATTAAAACATTGTTTAGATACTTACTGTATCTCCTATAATTTTTATTGAATCAATATGTTTCTTTACTATAACTCTATTTGTAGTTATACTATTTTCCTCCCAACTTTTTTGCATAGATATGCTCATTAAAACAGTAACCATAAATAACCAAAACAGTGTTCTTTTTAATAATAATTTACACATGAAATAAATTGCTCTTCTTTCTACAGAATACAGAACCCTATCTATTATTTTCAATCTCTTATAATTTTCTTTCATCTACTTAAAATATTCTAACTGTGCTCGAGTATGGCCTGGTTTTCGAGGTGTGGAAAAACACAATCTATAAATTATTTCCATTCTAACACATTACTTTTCTAAATCAAATTCATTTCTTTAAACATCTAAAAAGACTACTAAATTCTAACATTTTACAAACTAATTCTATAACATTCATATATCAGTCAAACTGATATTGATTTATCTAATACAGTAAAACAAATTAATGTAGAACCTATTTAGGACAGATGACAACAGGGACCCCCAAGGTTGTTCATGGTCTTCTTGGCTGAAAACTGGTGGAGAATGCAAACAGTAGACTAGTCCAATATCTTAGTAAAACACTATGCTCTCAGCAATATGATCTTCAGCTTAAAAGTTGCAACTAGATCAATCAGCAGTTATCCCCTCAAACATTTTCCAGACTCCCTTCCATTGAATTTATCTGAAGTACATTCATTCAACCTGAATTATCACCTATCTAGAATGAGCAACCTCAAATCTCTTCAATGGGAATTTTTATAAAGATTGCCTAGGTCTTTTGGGTCAGTTTTCATTAATTGAGCCACCTGCTCTGATTCCACTTTCTTGGGGAATCATGACCCCAAATGTAGGAAGGTTGTCGCCTGCAATAGTTGGAAGTGGTTTGAGGATGCTGTCACATGTCAGTTTGCTCTCCACCCAGTCTCCTCCATCAATTTGACCAGTAAACACTCTTTTAACAGCTCTCCTAAGCTGTTGTCTCCTCCTTTATTTATTTATAAATAAAATATTCAGAATTACATTAAATATCCTTAACTCTGCTGAGTCATCAATTACAACTTAGCATAAAATTTAACATATTGTCCTCAAATAATATCAAATAATATAAAATTGTTTTTGCAAAATTGGGGCATGTGACATGAAACTAGTGATTGATACTGCTTATAATCTCAAGGATAGTACACTGCACAAGATATAGATTTGTCCTCATAATTCAGTAGGAAAAACCTCCTAGTTTTTGTACACACTAGGGGTTAGCGACCTGCTTAAAAGAGTGATTATTATTTATGGATTTTATATGTACATCTATGTGCCTACTCATTATGAAAATGTTGACTTATTATTGGATATTCTATGCATTATTGGTATGGAATGAATGATTTAAAGTAACAAATATAAGGACCCCAAAATTCCACCCCTTCTATGATAAAGAGATCTAGCGATAGGGTTGTTAGTGATGGTTATAACTTAGAATGTTATGTTTTGCAAAGGGTATGTATGTTTCTGTGAAATGCGTAATATGTATACCAGAGTAAAGTATCCTCTTACAAGTATGAAACCACTAAATGTTGAATAGAAGTAGTACCCATTGCAAGTTGAGTACAGGTAATCGTTCGACTTATAACCCTTAGGATTGGGTATAAGGTCGACATTCAAAGACACTAACGGATTCGGTGCTGGAATGTTAAAGTTAAATACAAGGATCTCTTGATGATTATGAGTTCGTTGCAAAGGCCCCATAAGGAGGAAAATTGGACTTTTGAATGCATCTCTCTGTGAAGAAAATTGCAATAAGAAAGATGGCAATGGTTGTGCCACCACTTGTAATTTCTTCTCTTTGATAAAAATAAAAGGACTAACAAAACTTGGTGGACGTAGCCTCATGAATGAGGTGAACCCCGTATATGGTTGTCTCACCCTTCTTTGTGTTTTATGTTGTGCGTACTCTCTTTACATAATGGTGTTAATCTAGATACAGTATAAATGATTATTGTTGTAATGGGTTACGAAACATATTTTGCAAACATTCAATTCAAAAGTACATTTTTTGGATGGCTTAAAGGTTTAATAAAAATGAAAAATTACCGATTTTCTCTAATTCCACAACAAGGTATTGCGGGGCTGTTACATATGGTATCAAATCCCAAGTTGAAACACTCGGGCCTATTTGGACTCAAAATGATCATACGTATTTTGTTTTAGAAACTGACGATCGAGTTTTGTTCGAGAAAACAGGAATCAACGAGTTCACATTGATCCGCAACACAGGTACCTTAAGATGTACCAACTATGGATATTTATGTATTGGTTGAACTTGTAATCATGAAGGGAGATTGAAACATCTTCTCAAAATTTTAGGAAGATGGTCCATTACCTTCGCCACTTCAATATCGGACCCAACAAAATATTTACAGGTATCTTGCTATTCTTCTTTTCCTTCCGAGGGTGTTTTATGCATGGCTAAGATGATTGTTTCACCTCTACCGAGTTTGCACAAAAATGGTTTTAGTGAGGTATATAAACGAACTCAAGGTCAATAAAAACATCATGGAAAACTTCTAATATGAATAGTAATATGGAATTTTGAATTGCTGAAAGAAGTAACCTTTAGAACCTACATTCATAGTTTGAAATAGCCATTAATGACTATATATTGGAATGGATTCTTAGAACTTCCATGTTGAAAATTTTTAATAGGTTACATTGAAAAACATGATGAATGTTGTTGTTAAGAACTGGAATTATCATAAAAAATATAGGACTGCTAAGGAACTGGTGAGAATTGAATCTAAATTTAAGTTTCATGTACCTTTTGGGGTTGCTATTTTTGTAATACATTATATGTCTTTAAGTCTAATGTTCGTGTGGTCAGGTAATGACATTGTCTCGTAGCCTGCAATGAATATATACATTAGAGGAAATTTCAATTTAAAATGGGCCTTCCAAAACTAATACAAATTCCATGTCATCATGTATTAGCCAATCAAAATTCTTTAAAATTCAAAAAGGGAGCACCTCTTAAACAATTTTTTAATATAAATTTGGAGATAGGTATCATAAAAAAACTACTTTTTTTATTCGTATTTTCGACATACCTCCCTGTTTTTTTACTCAAATTTCAATCGGGAAAGCTCATTGGATGCAGAATTAAATTTCCCATCCAACGAGTACCCACTCAGCATACTTTTGACAGGCCCTGCTACCCCAAAAACAATAAATACCTCAAAAAACATGATGATGATGTAACACCGAAGAAGAAATGGAGACGAGGAAGGGAAAATAGGTAACACCAAGGACGGTGTTAATTCTAAGGGGGAAAGGATGTAACATCCCCTCATGACCCCAATCCGAAAATGCAAGCATAGTAAAAGGCACCATAAGTATTGTTCCTAACTTCATCAAATTGTGGATGAGTTAATTAGGCATGACTAAAGGACAATTTGGAAACAAGTCAGTTAAAAGGAAGGATGTTTGGCTAGGAAGCCATGTTGTTAGCTGACGGGTGCCAACTTAAGTGTCATGGACACTAGGGTCGCTCCTTCGTTTAAGCGTCTTCCTAAGCTAACTACAGTAGCTTAGTACTGCAAGTTGTTGTCAAGAAACTTGTAAGGTCCAAAGTAACAATCTAATCATATTGCTATACTTGTTGGATACTATAACTTCAACTATTATGTTTGGCGATGCTCCCTCCTTTAAAGGGGATTTCTAAACAAGGTTATTTAGACATTTCCCTCAATAGTCAATTAGGAAATAATAGCATTACCTATATACTTTTATAGTCCTAAGAAAACTAATTATTATTAAAGGAAAAGGAGAGAAGATTCGGTAACCTTGTAGACTAATATAGTCTTTATTAAATAATAGAAGAGGTGATCAAGCCCTTATATGAAGCTAGGGAAAAGAGAAAAACAATATCATTAAAATAAATAATTATTTAATGGAGAAACCCCTGGAATCTCGGTTGTCTCCTTCAGTTACGGCTTTAATTAACCACTAATTCATTCCACATCCTTGTTGGAGAATTTTCTGTCTCCATAAATATATTCCTGAGCCCCCATTCTGTTCGGGAATCCTCCTTGGGAAATGGTACCATTGGCTTGGGTAATTATTAACTTATTACCTGATATAGAATTAAGCTGAATTTGAAATAATGCTCGGTTATTCTTGAAGACGCGCCGAACTTAGACCTGCGTTTTATGAGGATTTCAGCTGAGGGAAGACGGAAATGAAGGGACGGTTGGTTTCCTTTTTAGTTATAAAGAAGGGGGGTTCTGGTTTCCCAAAACGCATCTTTGGGGAAACAGGAGAACGAGCCTACCTTTTGTTGTTGTCTTCGTTATGATCAGAGTTTGATACGCCTTCCTGTTCTGGTATGAATTTTTGTCTTGGTTTTATTATTAGCATTGGGATGAACGTTCCAGCAATTCAAATTCCAGGTCTGCATTGTTGGAATCACTTACTCCTTTTGGAATCCCCTGTGTATAGTGGAAGATGGTTGTGTATTAAAATAAAGAGACAATCCATGATTTCATGCTGTCGGTGGGTTTCGATTGTTCCAGTAGTAGTGGAAGGAGTCATCGTGTATAACCCCCATGCCTGGGTCGGTATGGATCTGAATCCATTGAATATGATGGGTTTGATTATGACTTGGAATGTATCTGTTTGCCTTCATGTATGTCCACGTCCAATCGATGGTGGAGTTGTTTGGTTGTTAGAATTATTTGTGATTTTTCTTAACCTTACAAGGTTACCCCCCTCGTTTGCATACACCAGCGATCTGAAAAGATCCACCTTTCAAAAATTACCAGCATTTGTGCTCACGTCGGGATTTGAATTACTTTTGGGTACCAGCATTGTGCTCACGTCGGGAGTAGATCAATTTTTGAGGGTTACCGCTTGTTACCTCACAATGGAAATTAGATCCACCCGTGAGGGTTACCGCATGCTATTTCATAAAGGAAACAAACCCATTTTGTATTATTAACAGATTCATTCTCACGTTCTAAAGGATCCGTTTCTTCCTGATTACCGGCGTTTGTGTTCTTGAACCCGGATAGATTTCCCTTTGAGATGTTGCCACCAATTTCACTCACGGTACGAGGAGATACACCTTTGGTTGTTTACGTTGTGCCTCTATGCGATTGGAGTCAATCCATTCCTTTTGATTTCGTTCAGAGTTAGATCTGTTCAATGCTAAGTTTCTCCTCTATACTATTAGAGTTAATCCATGCCTGTTATTTTTCGCTCAGACTTAGATCTGATGGACGACCATTTTCTGCCTCAGATTGTAAGCTCTGGTATATGTGATTTTGAATAAGATCAAGGCAGTTTCCTATCATTCTCCCAAACCCCTGCGTAGCCCATGGAGTACTGTGTAATTTAGAATATGACCTAGGGTAATTGTTGTCATCTTCCCCAAAGCTTGCATTGCTTGGGGATTGCTTTGATTTAAAAGAGGTTCAGCTCAAAAAGGGTACATGTTCTCTTTCGATTGCCTGTGCCGAACTTTGCGTTATCTTCCCACTATTCTGCATTGTATGTATATTACTAACATCTGCATTCATACCGAAGAAAAAACATGGTATCTTACTTTCTCTGTTTAGTACAATGCGGCTAATTTCTAATTCGAAGGTTCTCGTATAGATATGGGGTATGCGACTAGTGATTTCCAACTGCTTAGAATCTCAAGGATAGTACACTGCACAAGATATAGATTTTTCCTCAGATTTCACTAAGAAAAACCTCCTAGTTTTTGTACGCACTCGGGGTTAGCGACCTGCTTAAAAGACTGATTATTATTTCTGTATTTTATATGTACATCTATGTGCCTACTCATTATGAAAATGTGGGAATAATTTCTGACTTATTCTTGGATATTCTGTGCATTATTGGTATGGGATGAATGATTTAAAGTAACAAATATAAGGACCCCAAAATTCCACCCCTTATATGATAAAGAGATCTAGCGATAGGGCTGTTAGTGATGGTTATAACTTAGAATGTTATGTTTTGTAAAGGGTAAGTATGTTTCTGAAATGCGTAATATGTATACGTGAGTAAATTATCCTTTTACAAGTATGAAATCACTAACTGTTGCATAGAAGTAGTACCCATTGTAGGTTGAGTACAGGTAATTGTTCGACTTATAACCCTTAGGATTGGGTATAAGGTCGACACTCAAAGACACTAATGGATTTGGTGCTAGAATGTTACAGTTAAAGACAAGGATCTCTTGATGATTATGAGTTCATTACAAAGGCCCCACAAGGAGGCAAATTGGACTCAGTGAATGCGTCTCTCTGTGAAGAGAATTGTAGTAAGAAAGATGGCAATGGTTGTGCCACCACTTGTAATTTCTTCTCTTCGATAAAAATAAAAAGACTAACAAAACTTGGTTGACGTAGCCTCATGAATGAGGTGAACCACGTATATGGTTGTCTCGCCCTTCTTTGTGTTTTATGCTATGTGTACTCTCTTTACATAATGGTGTTAATCTAGATGCAATATAAATGATTATTGTCGTAATGGGTTACGAAACATATTTTGCAAACATTCAATTCAAAAGTACATTACTTGGATGGCTTAGAGGTTTAATAAAAATGAAAAATTACCCATTTTCTCTAATTCCACAACAAGGTATTGCGGGGCTGTTACATTGTTGTAGGGACTAAATCGATACATGGTTAGAAGTCATGCATTGGATTCCAACCAAGATAGAGTTGCGACACACTACAACAAAAACTGGATTTAGCGTCTCTTTTTGCATCCTTTTTTGCGTCTAGACCATCTTTCAGTGTATTTTTCTTCATTTTTTGGACAAAATGGCGCAATTTCATGGGTTGGTGCTATTTTAGGCGTTTTCTGCGTCCTTTTTCTAAATCTAGCGCAAATTGCGGCGTAATTTGCACCGGGTTTTGCACCTGGTTATGTTCTAGGTTTTGCATCAGGTTTTGCGACAGGTTTTGAGCCTAGTTTTGCACCTAATTTTGCGCCTAGTTTGTACATCTACTGTTGTTGCACCCCCTTTTACGCCCATGTTTGCCTCAACTTTT
>LPNX011130911.1:101887-124023 GCA_001517045.1 Pseudotsuga menziesii
AACTGGGTGCAAAATTGGGCTCAAACATAGATGCAAAAAAAGACATCAATCGGGATGCAACACTAGGTGCAAACCTAGATGCAAAATATGACGTAAAACGAGATGAAACATTTGGCACAAACATGGATACAAAAAAAGACGTAAAACAAGATACAAAATTAGATGCAAATGGGGATGCAACATTATAAGTAAATTTGGATGCAAAACTAGATGCAATATTGGGCCTAAAATTGGATGCAAACCTAGATGCAGAATTGGACACATAATTTTATGTAAAACATGGTGCAAAATTGGGTGTAAGACTCGATGAAAAACTAGGAGCAAAATAAGACGCAACATTGGATGAAAAAATGAGCGTGAAACTGGGTGCAAACAAGGATGTAACAAAGGACGCAAAAAAAGATGCAATAGAAGTTGAAAAATTGGGCGCAAACAAAGGCGTAACATTAGATGCAAAAAATTGGGCGCAAAAATGGACGCAAAAATGGATGTTAAGAAGGATGGAAAAAAAGATGCAATAGACGGCGTTTTACGAAAATGTACAATAGTGCCAGGTTTAGCGCCGGATTGTTCACCACAGTTGGGAAAAAAATACACTAAAATCCGGCGCTAAATTCGACACTAAATCCAGTTTTTGTTGAAGTGACAATATTGGTGCAATTTGCATAAATATGTCTTTGCATTCTAAGAATTTTAGTATTTCGATTTGATATCAATATGTGTATTATTGTTTTTGGATATTGTCGTGTTTCATGAATTATGATGTTTCTATGTATGATATGTTGTGATACATGTTATATGGTTATATGTGAACATTAGGGTTATATGAGAGTGTATATGAATGAAGTTAATTACTTTAATCCTACAAATGATGGTGGTGGTGGTGTTTATTAATGTTCACTTAGTTTTCTTTATAATTTTGTTTATGTGCTTGCAAAGCCTTAAGAAAAGCAATCCTACATCACTTCCTTCTGTTACTATGTATTATCTTAATGAGAAGTCATCTTCAATTCTTTGGGTTATACTTCATTCATCTCGAATGAGGATATTGCCTTCATACTAAATGATAAATGATAACCCCTTTAATTTGACCTTGGGTCTCAATTTGCACTAATAATTGACTTTGTTGTAGGGACTAAATCGATACATGGTTAGAAGTCATGCATTGGATTCCAACCAAGATATAGTTGCGACAATATTGGTGCAATTTGCATAAATATGTCTTTGCATTCTAAGAATTTTAGTATTTGGATTTGATATCGATATGAGTATTATTGTTTTTGGATATTGTCGTGTTTCATGAATTATGATGTTTGTATGAATGATATGTTATAATACATGTTATATGGTTATATGTGAACAATAGGGTTATATGAGAGTGTATATGAATGAATGGTAATTACTTTAATCATACAAATGATGATGGTGGTGGTGCTTCTTAATGTTCACTTAGTTTCCTTTATAATTTTGTTTATGTGCTTGCAAAGCTTTAAGAAATGCAATCCTACATCACTTCTTTTTTTCACTATGTATTATCTTAATGAGAAGTCATCTTCAATTATTTGGGTTATACTTCGTTCATCTCAAAGGACAATATTGCCTTCATACCAAATGATAAATGATAACCCCTTTCATTGACCTTGGGTCTCAATTTGCACTAATAATCAACTTTGTTGTAGGGACTAAATCGATAAATGGTTAGAAGTCATGCATTGGATTCCTACCAAGATATAGTTGCGACAATATTGGTGTAATTTGCATAAATATATCTTTGCATTCTAAGAATTTTAGTATTTGGATTTGTAGGATACTTGCCTATTTTAAAAGTGTGATGTGCAATGATAATTTGAAAGTGCAGATGGCACTATGAAGAATGTATTTCCTTTTAGACTACAAATATAAATATGATTTTGTGACATTGTACCGTGACACTTATATCAATATGAGTATTATTGCTTTTGGATGTTGTCGTGTTTCATGAATTATGATGTTTCAATGAATGATATGTTGTGATACGTGTTATATGGTTATATGTGAACATTAGGGTTATATGAGACTGTATCTCAATCAATGTTAATTACTTTAATCCTACAAATGATGATGGTGGTGGTGGCTCTTAATGTTCACTTAGTTTTCTTTATAATTTTTTTTATGTGCTTGCAAAGCTTTAAGAAAATAAATCCTACATCACTTCCTTCTTTCACTATGTATTATCTTAATGAGAAGTCATCTTCAATTCTTTGGGTTATACTCCATTCATCTCGAAGGACGATATTACCTTCATACAAAATGATAAATGATAACCCCTTTAATTTGACCTTGGGTCTCAATTTGCACAAATAATTGACTGTTGTAGGGACTAATTCAATACATGGTTAGAATTCATGCACTAGATTCCAACCAAGATAGAGTTGCAACAATATTGGTGCAATTTGCATAAATATGTCTTTGCATTCTAAGAATTTTAGTATTTGGATTTTTTATCAATATGAGTATTATTGCTTTTGGATATTGTCGTGTTTCATGAATTATGATGTTTCTATGAATAATATGTTGTGATACATGTTATGGTTATATGTGAACATTAGGGTTACATGAGAGTGTATATGAATGAATGTTAATTACTTTAATCCTACAAATGATGATGGTGGTGGTGGTTGTTAATATTCACTTAGCTTTCTTTATAATTTTGTTTATATGCTTGCAAAGCTTTAAGGAAATCAATTCTACATCACTTCCTTCTTTCACTATGTATTATCTTAACGAGAATTCATCTTCAATTCTTTCAGTTATACTTCATTCATTTGGAAGGACGATATTGCCTTCATACTAAATGATAAATGATAGCCCCTTTTATTTGAACTTGGGTCTAAATTTGCACTAACAATTGACTTTGTTGTAGGGACTAAATCGATACATGGCTAGAAGTCATGCATTGGATTTCAACCAAGATAGAGCTGCGACAATATTGGTGCAATTTGCATAAATATGTCTTTGCATTCTAAGAATTTTAGTATTTGGATTTGTAGGATACTTGCCTATTTTAAAAGTGTGATGTGCAATGATAATTTGAAAATGTGAATGGCACTATGAAGAATGTAATTCCTTTTAGACTATGAACATAGTTATGATTTTGTGATATTGTACCATGACACTTATATCAATATGAGTATTATTGCTTTTGGATATTGTTGTGTTTCATGAATTATGATGTTTCTATGAATTATATGTTGTGATACATGTTATATGGTTATATGTGAACATTAGGGTTATATGAGAGTGTATATGAATGAATGTAAATTACTTTAATCCTACAAATGATGGTGGTGGTGGTGGTGGTTAATGTTCACTTAGTTTTCTTTATAATTTTGCTATGTGCTTGCAAAGCTTTAAGAAAAGCAATCCTACATCACTTCCTTCTTTCACTATGTATTATCTTAATGAGAATTCATCTTCAATTCTTTGGGTTATACTTCATTTATCTCAAAGGACGATATTGCCTTCATACTAAATGATACATGATAACCCATTTAATTTGACCTTGGGTCTCAATTTGCACTGATAATTGACTTTGTTGTAGGGACTAAATCGATACATGGTTAGAAGTCATGCATTGGATTCCAACCAAGACAGAGTTGCGACAATATTGGTGCAATTTGCATAAATATGTCTTTGCATTCTAATAATTTTAGTATTTGGATTTGATATCAATATGAGTATTATTGTTTTTCGATATTGTCATATTTCATGAATTATGATGTTTCTATGAATGATATGTTGTGATACATGTGATATGGTTATATGCGAACATTAGGGTTATATGACACTGTATATGAATGAATGTTAATTACTATAATCCTACAAATGATGATGATGGTGGTGGTTGTTAATGTTCACCTAGTTTTTTCATAATTTTGTTTATGTCCTTGCAAAGGTTTAAGAAAAGCAATCCTACATCAATTCCTTCTTTCATTATGCATTATCTTGATTAGAAGTGAGCTTCAATTCTTTGTGTTATACTTCATTCATCTCGAAAGACAATATTTCCTTCATACTAAATGATAAATGATAACCCCTTTTATTAGAATTTCGGTCTCAATTTGCACTAATAATCGACTTTGTTGTAGCCCTCGACTAAATCGATACATGCTTAGAAGTCATGCATTGGATTCCAGCCAAGATAGAATTGCGACAATATTGGTGCAATTTGCATAAATATGTCTTTGCATTCTAAGAATTTTATTATTTGGATTTGTAGGATACTTGCCTATTTTCAAAGTGTGATGTGCAATGATAATTTGAAAGTGCGGATGGCACTATGAAGAATGTAATTCCTTTTAGACTATGAATACAATTATGATTTTGTGGCATTCTACAATGACACTTATATCAAAATGAGAATTATTGCTTTTGCATATTGTCGTGTTTCATGAATTATGATGTTTCTATGAATGATATGTTGTGATACATGTTATTTGGTTATATGTGAACATTAGGGTTATATGAGAGTGTATATGAGTTAATGTAAATTACTTTAATCCTACAAATGATGATGGTGGTGGTGGTTGTTAATGTTCACTTAGTTTTCTTTATAATTTTATTTATGTGCTTGCAAAGCCTTAAGAAAAGCAATCCTACATCACTTCCTTCTTTCACTATGTATTATCTTAATGAGAAGTCATCTTCAATTCTTTGGGTTATACTTTATTTATCTCGAAGGACGATATTTCCTTCATACTAAATGATAAATGATAACCCCTTTAATTTGACCTTGGGTCTCAATTTGCACTGATAATTGACTTTGTTGTAGGGACTAAATTGATACATGGTTAGAAGTCATGCATTGGATTCCAACCAAGATAGACTTGCAACAATATTGGTGCAATTTGCATAAATATGTCTTTGCATTCTAATAATTTTAGTATTTGGATTTGATATCAATATGAGTATTATTGTTTTTGGATATTGTCATGTTTCATGAATTATGATATTCCTATGAATGATATGTTGTGATACATGTTATATGGTTATATGTGAACATTAGTGTTATATGAAACTTTGAGTGAATGAATGTTAATTACTTTAATCCTACAAATGATGATGGTGGTGGTGGTTGTTAATGTTCACCTAGTTTTCTTTATAATTTTGTTTATGTGCTTGCAAAGCTTTAAGAAAAGCAATCCTACATCAATTCCTTCTTTCACTATGTATTATCTTAATTAGAAGTCAGCTTCAATTCTTTGAGTTATACTTCATTCATCTCGAAGGACAATATTTCCTTCATACTAAATGATAAATGATAACCGCTTTTATTAGACCTTGGATCTCAATTTGCACTAATAATCGACTTTGTTGTAGCCTTGGACTAAATCAATAAATGGTTAGAAGTCATGCATTGGATTCCAACCAAGATAGAGTTGCGACAATATTGGTTCAATTTGCATAAATATGTCTTTGCATTCTAAGAATTTTAGTATTTGGATTTGTAGGATACTTGCCTATTTTCAAAGTGTGATGTGCAATGATAATTTGAAAGTGCAGATGGCACTATGAAGAATGTAATTCCTTTGAGACTATGAATATAATTATGATTTTGTGACATTGTACCATGACACTTATATCAATATGAGTATTATTTCTTTTGGATATTGTCATGTTTTATGAATTATGATGTTTCTATGAATGATACGTTGTGATACATGTTATATGGTTATATGTGAACATTAGGGTTATATGAGAGTGTATATGAATGAATGTTAATTACTTTAATCCTACAAATGATGATGGCGGTGGTGGTTGTTAATGTTCACTTAATTTTCTTTATAATTTTGTTTATGTGCTTGCAAAGCTTTAAGAAAAGCAATCCTACATCACTTCCTTCTTTCACTATGTATTATCTTAATGAGAATTTATCTACAATTCTTTGGGTTATACTTCATTCATCTCGAAGGACGATATTGACTTCATACTAAATGATAAATGATAACACCTTTAATTTGACCTTAGGTCTCAATTTACATGCATAATCGGCTTTGTTGTAGGGACTAAATCAATACATGGTTAGAAGTCATGCATTGGATTCCAACCAAGATAGAGTTGCGACAATATTTGTGCAATTTGCATAAATATGTCTTTGCATTCTAAGAATTTTAGTATTTGCATTTGATATCAATATGAGTATTATTGCTTTTGGATATTGTCGTGTTTCATGAATTATGATGTTTCTATGAATGATATGTTGTTCACAAGAGCTAAGGAATCAACTAGTTCTATACAATAGACTTCACATGCACGCATGGACTTGAACACAAATCCTTACACATAAATAGGGGCTCAACATTCACTTCTTCTATTATGCACAAAAATTCATATACATATGATTACAAGTATGCCTCAACTAGGCATTTCATCACATAGGGATTATGTAATCCTTCAAACTCCTCACACATTGAATTCCCTCTAACATGTTGGTATCAATATCCACTAGGTGCTACATACACAACATAGTCTACCCTACACTCAACTTTCATGTGTGCCTTTTCTTGGCCACACTTCCAATCTCTTCTCAAGAGAATTGTTCTATCTCTTCTCTCCTCTCCTAGAGACTTCCTCTCCTATTCTTTCCTCTTCTCAAGCTTTCTTTCTTATGTCCAAAAGCTTCATGCTCCACACCAATCCCAACTCATTTACTCCCATCGTTTCACATTATTGCACCTTCATGGTGAGATCTACCTTAACTTTCCTTGAACTGGCACATAGCATCCTTCTTCGAATCCTCTTCATTTCCCCTTATACCAGCTCTCATAACTCCCTTATCCAAATCCGTTCCTTTTAGATCCTTCAATGATTGCATCTTCTCTATCAATGTGCCACATTGGTGCACTCAGATCCATTCCTATCAACTCCTCACTCTTGGGTCTCCATCCATGCCCTCTCTATGGGTATTCTGATACATATGGTCCAATACATCATCATACATCACTCTCAACTGTCTAGAACATACTCATATGGAATTCCCTACGCCATCCCCCAATGTGCGTTCCTCGACACTCCACTCTGATGCCTTGCCTTTTCCAAGGTCTTGTTGTTATATTGGCCATTCAACTCAGATTCTAGATCCAACAACTCCCAATGCCTAGTCTAATAAATTGACTATGATGTTATGTCAGCTTCCTCTCCCAACTAGTCACTTCTGATGTGACAACTTCGATGCCATGTTTCCAACATCCTACTTTCGATTCCTCGACTTTCGACACATTGGGTTCTCATACATTAGAAATCTCCACTCCATTGGCCTTTCCAGTTCATGCCTATCAGTGATGTGTTTCAATGGCCTACCTCCAATGAGGCATTGTCAATACACACAACTTTCGATGTCGCTTAATCTTATGGCTGGGATAATGCTTAGCAAATCATCAAACCATTGTAATCTCTAATGGCACAACATTCCTTGTACTTCTTCATGTTTTATTCTCCATTGACTGAACATCTACACTCACCTCTGATAGCTCAACAAATGCCTAAGATTTATCCTCAATGTCTTCTCTCGATGTTGGCATGCATCCAAACTCTTGCAGACAACTACACCTTGTGTCTGAAAATTTCAATCCTCGTTTAAAATTATGCTTGCTTCCCAACGCCTAGTTCCTTGACAGAATGCTCTAACATCTAGGATCAGTATGAGCAAACTCTAATCCATTGGTGGCCTTGAGTAGAATATTGAGTTTTGCCTCTATATTTTTCTTCTCATGAATAATTTCCCTATTCTCGTTTTGAAATTCCTCCATTTCAAGCACCAACTCATTTCCTTCCTTTTTGGCATCTAGAAATACCTTCCCAAGAAAATATTTTATTTGATTTTCTAGTATAAAGTAACAATCCTATAATATATGTGTCTCAAGTTCTAGAGATTCCAAGGTTAGGGACCCAAGGTCCCATGTTCATCTCAATTTCTTCATCCTAGGTGTAGTATTTTTCAATATTCACCCATTCGTTTGCTTGTGTTATTTCTCTTTGAATGCAGGTAGCGGTTTGGAATAAATATGTCAAGGCTTGGATTCCCTAACCTCCACGAGGACCATGGGATGAGATTTGATGTTGTGGTCTCAATTCGAACGACATCCTATAACTTTGCTAGCCATCGGTGTAGTTGCAACATGGACAAAAGGTTGATGCATACTAGAGGGGAAGAAAGACAGGATTCGTTGAGGGGAGATTAGGGGGGGATAAGAAGGGATTTTATCCCCAAGGATAGGAACATAGCAATTTAGGTGGCCTAGGAATGGAGTAAGGGAGAGCAATATTGTAACCTCAACAAGAATGAGAGAGCGGGGAATAGTTACGTGGTTAATGCACACGTTTTGAGAGGAGGGTGTTACCAATGTAGAGATAGAGTGTCTAGGCTAAGAGGGAGGGCTAGTTGGCCCTTAACTTAAATATATGGAAACAAATTACAAAATCCTAAGAGTGAGCTCGACAAAGAAAAATAAGTGGAGAATTATCATAATGAACCTGCAAATTAGGCGAAGAAGGAACATAGTTGAGATGTTGTAGAGAGGGAGTTTCTCGAGAGGCTAGCAGGGTCATAATGCCTCTGTTAGATCCATAATTCGCAATGAACTTGAAGTAAAGAACCATAACTTCCATCATTGTTGTAGCTTCTCCATCATATTGTTGTACACCCTACAAGGTAACAGGTGTCTCATCAAATATTAAACATGGAAGCTAACAATTGCCTTGTCCTCTCCTAGACCTTTTATAAAGAGAAATTCCAACTATTTTATTGAAAGAAAATAATAATAAAAAAACTTTTATAGTAAATACATTCCATTGTCCTTTTAAACAAATTTACCCACATAGGAGGAAAGGTAAGCAAGAAAACAATACAACCATTATATTAATTAAGAATAATAATAAACACCACTTACTTGGAATGAAAAAGAAATCTTACTCACTCAAACTTCGCTCACCATTTTACTTTACATGGAAATAAGTCATTTAAAAAAAGAAATGTTGAAGCCCCCGCCAAATTTAGTTGGCTATTTTGGCCCTCACCAATTCTAACAATGCTTGTCCATGAATTAGGTTTTACTTTAGAGGGAAATAATTAAAAATAATAATAAATGTGGAAGCCCCGCCTATTCTAACGAGGCTTTCCCGTGGGTGGACGGGAAGCACAAGATCGGTAGATCCAACGTAGGTAAACCTTCAACTTATTTTTTTTATTTAATTCAAATTTGAAAAAACAAAATTAAAATTCGAAAAAAACTGTAATAAAGGAAGTGTAGAGTATTAGTAGAGGAGGGCGACTGATTGACCAATTTGAGGTGTGTTCCTATGTATAAACAACCATTCATTTCTTCGCATTTATTCATTCTTCACATTTGATCGGATCTGATTGAACTAAAAGCTACCACCAAATTCAGCTCTGCAATCTTTGCCTATCATATCAAATCATGGCAGGTGTAGAACTGGTCCATTCCCCTACTGCAACGACCTCCACCTCTAACTAGGTAGAAGAGGTTACTTCCATTCTTATTTACATTCTCACCCCGTCAATTCTCTATACAAGGTTGCTTTTAATCTCTTCTTCTTATGAAATTCATTTATCTGTTTTATTGTCTTGCAGGGAAATGAGACCTTACCATCAACTGCTGGAGAACCATTCATTTCTTTGCATTTGTGTATAAACAGCCATTCATTTCTCCGCATTTAATCAACATTAGACTAGACTTGTATATTCCAAAAGAGATGAAATCTCCTATAAAAAAAACAAGTCAACTCACTCTAATATAAAATATACCACTCAGTCACAAAGAAGGCAATGTGATAACATCTTGGGGCCAATCTCCCCGTACCATATGAATAAGGATAATGGGAAATTGTCTGCCACTACCTACGCCATTTTCCACTAGCCATATGAATCAGTCCATTTCCCATGGATGAATGTTTTCCCAATGCTGCAACCTGGAGTAACGTCAATAATAATTACTAGAGTACAACCGCACTTCTACTATGAATATGTATACCACAACTCTTAACCTACTCCATTTCTTCCTTTCAATGAATTTGTCATCTATGTCGTTAGACTGGCAATGCCCAGTCAACATACTCGAATACCACTAGTTGACCTCACAAACTTCAAGTCTATGTTCTCATATGTAAGCTTTTAATTGCAAGATTATATCACTTCACACTTATAGGTTTGTCGTATCTCAAATTATTTATATTGATTAAAAATATACAAGCCATGACCGTGCGATTCTTTAGCCTATCATCATGTGAGTTGATTCTTCTATATAGAGGTTTTATTCCAACTTATTTAATATTCCCCAAAGAGCATCAAGTATTCAATTGTTTTTTCATGGAACAAAAATCAACACCAACCTCCAATGCTTGCTAATAAAATGTCAAATCCACTATTGATTTAGAAAGGAATCATAGGCCTGGAAATGTTCTTCCTATGGAGAAGCAATACAAGATTTCCTTGTAATGGATATTTCCTTAACTATAAATTTTAATCGAGTATGATCTAACAACTATAGGGGATGCATTTGACCTATCTTATTAATCAATTTACTCGCTGCCATAATTGCAACACTCTACAATCATAGCTCTATCCCAAACAATAATATACATCATTCATTGGTTTAAACTTAAAGGCATACATATCATCTCTAACATATAGATTTTCATCAATGGATTTTTTGAAATATTCAAATATAGAAATGTGCCCCATTTAACTCAACATTTCAACCATGAAGTTGAATTAGAATCCATTCAAATGCCTTTGGATTGGCATTCAATCTTGCAAAAAACCATTTCAACGACACTCTTAATTACTGAGATGCTACACATAGAGGTTTCAAATTCTAAATCAGTATAGACACTTAGAAATCAACCATTGAAAATAAGAATACATACTTCTATAATCTCAAATTTCATTAAGCAAAAACTCCTTTCTACATCAATCTCGTATCTACTCCATCTATTCACTATCTTTGTACACCTTATTGGCACGATATTACAATTTGGGTGCTCCTCTGGCCTTGGCCACTTTATATATTACCTCTTCATCCTAATTACACATTTTCTTGGCCACCCTTTCATCTTTCCCGTGGGCCTTCCTAAATACATTGGAAGATGAAACTTCCAAACCTAACAATAACCCTAATAACTCCTACAATTTCTCAATGATATGCCCAAAATATATATCTGGTTTTGATAACATGACATTTATCTACTGCAATATGCCATCTAATCATTATGTGGACCTTCTAGACATTAAATTTAATTTACATGAGGATCATGTCCTTTTACAAATATTTTACCTTCTAAGGGATTTGGATTTCAATGATGATTTCGGGTGTTAAGATGCTCTCACATCACTTTACTTTTATTGTAGAATCTATTCCACATCCTTCCTATGCTCCCCCTTCACGGGTTTGGTGGTATTCATCCTCTTCCTCTTTGAAGAATATATTTGCATCCTACCCATGTTGCTTTAGGGAGTTCTGAACCTCCTTCATTCCATCAAACATCCCCTTCATCTTCTTCTTCATTTATCAGGTAACGTGACATTACCCCTTCTTTCACATCATCTTCCTACTCATCACATTCTTCGAGATGCCTCCCATGCTTGCTCCAACACCTCTTTCCTTTCCACAATTATCTCTTTAATTTTTCTCACCTCCTCCATTGTGAGGCTTCTTATCTCCTCCATCAATACTTTCAATACCTTTCCTCACTTCAAGATTTTCTGGGTCTCTTGAGCTCCTTCTAAAGATTCTATATTTGTTATTGTTTTCCTCAAATAATCAAATATATCCACATGCGCCATCACCTTCCATGGCCTCCCTTTGGTCATTACTCCCATCCTGGATCTCCTTCTACAATCCATTTCTACACTCCCACAATGTTCAATTCCTATGGAAACTTTCCAGTGAGTTCTCCTTCAATAGTTATGCCCAGTTCCCTTTGTTGGAACTATTATCTTTCAACTTCATATGCGGAACTCAATTCCACCTTCCACTCTCAAGTGGGACTCCCTTTTCACTGGACAACTCTACCCAACCTCCTTGTAGGAGCTATCTCAATTATCAAACCTCCAAGGGTTTGCTTCCATTCTTCTGTTTTCTCTTAATAGCACTACCCAACCTTCATTATTGGATTTATCCTCACAGCTCTACCCAACTGCAGTTGGAGTTGTGTTCCAACTCTTATATCTTCTCTACAATTATACCTACAATCACAACTGTGGAGTTGAGCTTCTTTTCACCTCATGCATGATACTCCTGCTCTAATACCTTGAATGACGCAAGATGCCCCCTCACCCTGGGACACTCTGGGTCAGAGTACGCAACTTCAACGCTTTGTCAACAACTGAGGCCATGTTGTAATATCTTGACTTTTGGACATACCATTTATAGGCATGAGCCTATTGATAATGATGATTATATTGATGTTTTATTTTATATAGGGTCAAAGACCCCACTGCATATGAACATGATGATTTGTTTTGTATATTGGGCATAAGCCAATTGTTGACAATATATATGTATATATATGTTGGTTGTGTTGGACGTGGACCCTGAAGCAAATGATTGATTAAATGTTTTGTGTTGGGCATGGACCCTGAAGCACATGATCAATGAGATGTTTTGTGTTGAGCGAGAGGCTCTGGAGCACATGAGTACTTACATTTGTGTTGAGCTTAAAGCTCTGGAACACATGAAACTATAATTGGAAATGTTGGGCATAAGATTTGGAGCATTCCATGTTGATGTTGAGCATAAGCTCTGGAGCATCGGATCCTTGGCCATTGTATCCCTAGGTGTATCGTACAAGTACATTCTAGCATTTAGTGTTGAGCAAGAGCTCTGGAATTGCACTATGTTTGTAACTCCCTATTATAAGCATTGAGTATGGGCTCTAGTAAGCGCTAGGGGTTACTAAAAAGAATTTAATAACTTCCTAGTGAAAATGACTCGAGAAAAATATTGATCTCATCATACTTATTTATAATTGATTAAATGAAATTTTGAATTTTTGTATTCTCATCAAGTACTGAAGAGATACCACGTTATATGAGGGAAATCCAACATGAAAGGATGTTTAGAGTTGCCTAGCCTAGTAGACCTGAACCATCTATCTACTTGACCTTCATGAACAAGTGTCGTTAAGTCTAGGGATCATAATACATGATGCCCAAAGACAAATGTTAACAAGTATTTTAATACTATGTATTTTATACATAGTATGTATAAAGAATTAATTATGATTAATTATATAATTGAATAAAGAAAGAAGAGAAGCTCCACCAATTATTATTTATTATTAAAGGATTAATAAATAGTGAAATATCTATGAAATACTAACTAGGAACTAGTTAAAAGCTCCTAGGTTAAGGATTGAAAATTACCCCAGTAAATTAAAAAGGGTTAAATCAAGAAATCAAGGATTTCTTGATTTAACTTCTGCTTTGACTGAAAAGTATGTCTATAAAGACTCAAGCCAAGCAAAGGCTTGGGGGTTCTGATTTTTATCTAGGAGAATTATTACTCAGCCAGTCTTTGCTCTCAAGTGTTTTCTTGGAGAACTTTTCCTGTAAGGGAAAGAGGATTGATTCAGAACTGATTACCAGTTAGGAAACCCTACCTTAGGAGCTCTAAGCTACTTTCATGTTGGATTCCAACTCGGGGGATCCAGATTAAAACCAGGAGTGGTTCCGGGTCATGGTTGGGAGGAACGTGGTAGTCCCCAAGTGATTTGGTCATCAAACAGAGGTCAGGTCTACATTGCATTGTTAATGCTAGTTATTTGAGTGTGCAGGTTCAACCATTAACAGAGCTTCAAGATCAGGTATAAATCCCTAGCCTTCCAATTCTATTTCTCTAAATTAATTACTAGATTTGCTAGGTAAATGTTTTCAATGCATTTCCTAATCCTATGTCTTGGATTCTCTGGTTAGAATCTGCTAGGGTTTGTATTTTCTTTAATACTATCTTTTAGGCTGTAAATTTTATTATATTTTGTACATTACTAGGGTTTGTACTTTTGAGTTGATTTCTATATTATTTCCATGCTTAGTTTATGTTTACTATATCTAGGTTTTGTTACCAGTTAGCATATTATTGTTCTACAGGTTGCATTACTCTACTGACATATTTCATTTGTCAGCAGAGGGTTGTTTTAAATTCAAAATTCGTTCAGAAGTACAGGTTAAATATATATATAAATACATACATAATAGTATTCAAATAGTTTTATGATTAATTTACTATTTATTTTATTTATAAACTAAAGTACAGAATTTAAATATTCTAAACTAAACCAACTAAGTATAGACAAAAAATAAATCTAAGATAACAACTCATTAAAGACCTTCAAGGTCTGTCTCAACAAGTACAAATTAAATATCATAACATTCCATTAAATAAACATAATCATAATTAACCAAATAGAGAAGGCATCGTGACCATCCATGTGGTCCAATATCAAACCTTTGTCTTATTATATAAATTCCACTGTCCAAATCGCTTAGTCAATAATCGCATCCATTTACATAACTCAAATGTTATAATCCACAGTCATATTATTACAGTCATCCTTTTATAAAACGTAAAGTGTTTAAAGGTCCCATACAAATCTACACACAACCGTCGCATCACATTAAACAGTTAATAACTAAAACCCATTTTTCCAACAGAGGTCATGACATCGAATCCTATGGATGTCCAAACTCAAGGAAAAAACATTAATAACGAACCATAAGCATTTTATACACAAACAGTAAGCAAATTGAATAACCATCTTTAGACAGTCCATGCTATACATCTAATATATGCGGGTTGCGTTTTAAACTGCGCCAAATTCCATATACATAGCAATGCATACGCTAACAGTGAGGTATAAAAGACCCTAGCTACAGCATGACCTCAGCCAATAACAATTTAAATACATAGTCCATTAACTTTTTTTCAACCCTACAGGAAACCTTGGCCATCATGGGTTCCCAACCCATGGATTTTACAGTCCACGTCGCATAAGAACTAATAACAATAATTAAACCCTACAACAAGCTATTGCAACAGTGTGGGAAATGCTCATGCCATTCACGGCATGGCCTATACCCACGCTGTCAATGACTTTACAAATTAAGTGACTAAACATCATATTTACACACAGAACCTTCAAGCCAGCGAATGCTCCATGTTATTTTACCATACCAAACAGAAGAACGTAGTACATTCATTCTATACACAGCATAAAATAATAACCTGGAAATCAATTACAAATAGTTTATATTCATTTACACAGTGGGTATCGATTTTGCTACACCATTGTCATTTAAAGACCGAAAACCAAGTTACACAGGCGTGCCAATGGGCTATGGCACCATTGCAAGCAATGGTGCAGCCCATGGAAAAAAGGACCAAACTAACAAATGATTTACATAAACAAAGAACAGAGTGTGCTAGAGGCCCAAGTCTTTTTCTATTCACTGCTAACAGCCCAAGTAATTTTTACAACCCAAACTTAATTACATAGAGCCGAAAGGCTTACGAATTACTTCATGGATTAACGCCTTAACCACATAATAAAACCCAAGTCTGTATTATTAAGCCTGAAGGCGAATTCGAAACCCACAGCATAAAATCCCAACCAAGCAACAAATCCAAACATAGTCTACCCAAAAGGGCCGAGAGGTAGCAAGAATAAACTTTCTCACAAGCTTACCATGGCCACATTGCAAACACTCTAGAGCCAACAGCGAAGTATGGAGCCACCCCTCTTTCGCTACCCTGTCACCTACAACCAAAATCAATTACGAATGGTTGAGAAGTATGGAAACGTGATGAACCTTCCACCAAGACATTGTGTAGACATAAGAACCAGAACGAAGCTTACCTTGCGAACGAAGGTTGCCACCATGTTTTCTCCCTGCATAGAGCCAAATACACAAACCCCAAATGACAAGCATTTTGGAAAAGCCTTCATGTGCCAAAGCCCTAAGCTTCTGGCTGTCACAAAACCCAAGTGCATTAATGACATTAATGACTCCAGCTAGCTCCATTATCAAGCCCAAAAACCCACTCTCCATAGTTCAGTCTCATTGTTTTAACCTGACCTCTTTTTCAAAGCTTAAACCCCTCTAATATATGGTTCAACCATATGATAAATATGCGCCACCCAAAACCCTTGCTACGTATTATATATTACAAGGTGTAATATCCTGAATTTTGGACCTACCATTTATAGGCATGATCCTATTAACCATGATGGTTATATTGATGTTTAATTTTATATTGGGTCAAAGACCCCACTACATATGAACATGATGATTTGTTTTGTATATTGGGCGTAAGCCAATTGTTGATGATATATAGGTATATATATGTTTTGTGTTGGGCGTGGACCCTGAAGCACATGATCGATGAGATGTTTTGTGTTGAGCGAAAGGCTCTAGAGCACATGAGTAATTACATTTGTGTTGAGCATAAAGTTCTGGAACACATGAAAATATAATTTGGAAATATTGGGCATAAGCTCCAAAGCATTCCATGTTGGTGTTGAGCATAAGCTCTGGAGCATCGGATCTTTGGCCATTATATCCCTAGGTGTATCATACATGTACATCCTAGAATTTAGTGTTGAGCGAGAGCTCTGGAATTGCACTATGTTTGTAAATCCCTGTTATAAGTGTTGAGTATAAGCTCTACTAAGTGCTAGTGGTTACAGAAAAGATTAAAATCACCTCCGAGTAAAAACGACTCAAGGAATAATATTGATCTCATCATACTTATTTTTAAGTGATTAAATGAAATTTTGAATTTCTGTATTCTCATAAAGTACTGAAGAACTTCCACGTTAAACAAGGGAAATCCAGCATGCAAGGATGTTTAGAGTTTCCTAGCCTAGTAGACCTGAGCCATCTATCTACTTGACCTTCATAAATAAGTGTCGTTAAGTCTAAGGGATCATGACACATGATGCCCGAAGACAAGTGTTAACAAGTATTTTAATACTATGTATTTTATACATAGTATGTATAGAGAATTAATTACGATTAATTATATAATTGAATAAATAAAGAAGAGAAGCATCCACCAATTATTATTTGTTATTAAAGGATTAATAAATCATGAAATATCTATGAAAGACTAATTAGGAACTAGTTAAAAGTTCCTAGGTTAATAATTGAAAATTACCCCAGTAAATTAAAAAGGGTTAAATCAAGAAATCAAGGATTTCTTGATTTAACTGCCCCTTTGACTGAAAAGTCTTCCTATAAAGACTCAAGCCAAGCAAAGGCTTGGGGGTTCTGATTTTTCATCTAGGAGAATTATTATTTTACCTGTTTTTCTCTCAAGTGTTTTCTTGGAAAACTTTCTTGCAAGGAAAAGAGGATTGATTCAGAACTGATTACCAGTTAGGAAACCCTACCTTAGGAGCTCTAAGCTACTTGCATGTTGGAGTCCAGCTCGATGGGATCTGGATTAGAACCAGGAATGGTTCTGGGTCATGGTTGGGAGGAATGTGGTAGTTCCCAAGTGATTTGGTCATCAAATAGAGGTCAGATCTGCTTTGAATTGTTAATGCTGGTTATTTAAGTGTGCAAGTGCAGCCATTGAAAAAGATTCAATTTCAGGTATGAAACCCTTGAAGGCCTATTCTATTTCTTCCCAAAGTTTCATTATTGTTTATGTTAAGTAATGGCTGCAATGAAATTTCTAACCCTAATGGTTATGTTTTATGGTTATCAATCTACTAGGGCTTGTATCTGTAAATTAATAATCATAGGCTGGAGAATTTTTATCATATGTTGTTTATGTTCAGGGTTGCATCTCTTATAAATGTTCATGTATTAATTAGGTTTTGATCTTAGTATTATGTTTTTACCTTGTTTTCTGTATTTAATAATTTGCTGACATATTCCATTTGTCAGGAGAGGCTTGCCCTAATTCTCAACCAACTAATTCAGTAGAATTTAATTGAAATATTGGTTATTTTAACTAATACAAGCTTATAATTTAAACTAGATCTTTTAGGAATAGAATTCATATAATAAACAAGCTAACAAATTATTAAAGACCTTCTAGGGTCTGCTCCGCATAATCATGTAAATACAAATTAAATATCATAACATTCCATTTTAAAATCTACAAATAACCATACATATCATGTTAAAACAATTGAAACAATTAAAACCCATTTTTCCAACAAGAGGTCACGACATCGAATCCTATAGATGTCCAAACTCAAGACAGTAACATTAAAAAAATCATAAGCATTTCATATCCAAGCAGTAAGCAATCGCATAACCATTCTCTACAGTCCATGCTATACATCTAATATGTGGAGGCTACACTTTTAAGCTATGTCACAATCCTTTAATCCAAACAACGCATACATTAATAGTGAGGTCGTAAAGACCCTAGTTACGGCCTCGACCAAGTTCCATTCTAAACACACAGTCACGCTAATAAACCAAATCTATATCGTGGATTGTCATAACCCTGGTTGTTACAGCCCGCTTCTTTCCAAGTAAACAATGTACAAATAAAATGCCAACTAAAACATATCGCAGTCGTTGGGATAGGCACGTGCCATTCATGGCATGGCCTGCACCCACGCCGAGCCAATACAAAACTAAGAATGCAATACTATGTTAAAAAAATAGACCCATGTATATGCTAACGCAGAGCATGTGGTGGAAAGCCAATGGGCTATGACACCATTGCTACAATGGTGCAGCCCATGGCATAACACCTAAGCTCTAGAAGCTCCCTAATCAAAATACAAACCAAACAAACAGAGTGTTGTGCATATGGCCATAACCCAACATAATAATTCATACATAGAGTAAATTTCCATAGGCTTTAAGGCCACGATCGATTCCTTTAAAGTCCACTTAAAATGCAGCATTTAAATAACCATACAAAACCCAAGTTTACACAGTATTAAACACTGAAGGAAATCGTAGGCTTCTCATACCCAAAAATACATTACAATCTTCATCTTTAAAAATCAATGCGCAGTGTAATTACACAGTGAGGCACTAACCCTCTCTACAAATAGTCAAAGTATTAAAACATTAATGACAAGCTATGAGCTATGGCACCATTACAAGTAATGGTGTAGCCACGGCCCAAAAAATTTCCAAACCTCTCATCGAGAGACCATTTAAAAACTAGAGCAAGCTACATCAAAAACCCCGAAGGTAGAGTATACACATACCACATGAAACCCCAACCCAGTAAAGATTTTCAACTCAGGAATGCCCAAAATGAGAGGAGGCAAGTGATTCTTGCTAGCAGGCTTACCATGGCCGTAAAGGAAAAATCCCAACTCGACAGCATATCCCTGTGCAAACCCCAGATCACCTTTGCATTCACCTGCAGACAAACCCACAATGGCATGAGGAGCATGACCATGCAATGAAGGAACCAAACGAAGCAATGCATTTTACATAGAGTCGGTTAAGCTTACCTGCAAATCGATGGGGTCGCCTCCATTCTCGAAACTTGCATAGGCCTCACTAAACCACAATGCCAAGACCATAATGCCCAAACAGCGAATGTCAAGTCCTTTGCCAAAGTTTTTCACCAACCCTGATGGCATTAATTGCACCAGCTGGTGACCATTAACGCCACCATAAACCCCAACCATAAGTTTGTGGATCAACGTTAAATCAACCATGTCTTATGTTAAACCCTCTATACTATTTTTTCTCCACCCTTTAAAAAGTCAACGCAGGATCAATACTAATGACATGGTATGTATACCATAGTCCCAACCCTATGATATGCGCATGGGGTCTTCACTTAGTGAAACCATGCCATAGCATGTTCGTTCGTGGCATATGAAACAATACCCCTATTTTCAAAAAATATTGGAAAATACCTCCCAAAATCATTTTTTTTAACCCCCTCCCAATATGCCTTGCTGATTTTAAAAAACCCCTATTTTCCCTATATATTGCATGTATCCATTTTTTCATTTACATTTTTTATACCCCTTTATATTTCTACCTAAGGAAAAAAAAACTAAACACAAGAAAGGGCGACACTTGATAGGCGCCCTTAGGAAAATCACTTTATTAGGAATTAAAATGTATCACATGATGTCAAAACAAATAAGAGAGGGTTTATTTGTACCAATCTCAAACAGTAGTGTGTTTTCCCCAAGAAGGGTTCAAAAATGAAACTTACACCATTTATAACTGCTTCTTTCCATCACGGACTTTTTATCCAAGCACCATTTTGGTATCTAGGAGACTGTACAACTTCAGAAACAAAATTGATTTGGAATCTTCAATGCATACTATTAATATTTTTAGATTAAAAACAATATGAATTTAACAAGAGGAATGGATGAGTCGACCTGGCATCCATTTATCCAATGAACTTGTGAGCATTTAAAGCATAAATTCATGATGTCAAAATAGGCCACCTTTCAGTTGAAGATTGTATTTCCAGTTCAGATGTCTACCTTGTCACCAAGTTCCTAGCTAAGTTTTACTCAAACAAATTCTTTATCATCTACGGGGAAAAGAAAAAAAAATCGAGGGTTGTGACAAACAAGCAAGTTGGTTAGAAGACATAAACAAAAAGATGGAGAAGCAAAGTCAGCTAAAAAATATGAGCCAAATAACTGAACACCAGTAACATTATGAGCAATTTCAAATTTAGTCTTCAAACTAACAAATTTTCTTCAACATAGATTCAAGGCAAATTCTGGAGGTGTGACTCTAACAAAGCAACCAACCAAACTACATAAAAATATCTCCAACAACGTATTTTCAAAATCACTATGATACATAACCCAATCTAGTGTACAGAAATTATCTTGTAGACTTGGCATTAAAACGTTTGTGGTTGGATTAGAGTCATAATCGTCTTCACCAGCTTCATTTTCAGTTTGTAAATGAACCTGACAACCAATATGGTTTGACCATATGGAAAGGGTTCACCTTGTGAAGCCCAATGGGTTATCTCAATCAGTTCAAATAGGTTGTTTCAAGGTGGAGTTCACTGTAAGGTCTCCAGTTCAAGTCCTGCTGAGTCTGACTGGGTTACCAACCACCATTGCAGCTAGTTTTTGAGCTTCCCTCCATCAAGATATTCCAGGGAAGAGGGGGAGAATCCTATGAGGCTTTTCTTGGAAAGAAAAGGAGTTTATCTTGTGATATGGTTAATCGTATCCAAAACCAAAGTTTGATTAAGCCCAATGTGTATGAGTGGATCAAACAAAATTAAATCTTACAACCTTGTTTCATTCATGACAGTCGGGTGGATCTAAATACCCAAGACAATGATAAGTTTTATCTTTTCTACACCAATAGCATTAATAATTGAAAAGGAAACCCAAACCCAAACCCATGAATGTACATAAGTTTTCAAGTGTATCAAGTTCAGTGAAAAGAGTTTTTTGCATCAAATAAATTGATTTTCTATTCAAGAGTTAGGATTTCTGAATAAACAAGCAACGAACATTGTTTCCAAACTAAAAGATTCATGGAAAAAAGGGAAATTGGCTTGCAATAGGATATAATTATATTAGAATGCAGATATCTGCAGGTGTACATATTGCTTATGTGATTATTGGATTTTACTACATAAGAGATTTTAAACCCAACGTTTCAGATGAACTCTTCACTCATAATCAGGGAAACCAATCAGTTGGAAAGCAATGCTACAAATGAGGAGTGCACCTATTTATTAATATAAGGTAGGAGGTAAATTCATATGCTATGTGTAAGGTAGGACAGAAAGTCACGGGCTATATAATATATATAAGGTAGAAGGGAAAGGAGAGGAGGACAATATCCTCCTCCCCTTTCCCTTCTACCTTGTATATAGCCTGACTTTCCCTCCTACCTTATACAAGCCCAATCAACACTGCTTTCTATCTTACAGTTGGTTTCCCTGATGATGGGTGAAGAGTTCACATAAAATGTAGGGCTTAAAATATTTTATGCAGTAAAATCCAAAACACACAAACAAGATGTGTAATTAAGCAAAATATGACAATCTAAACAACAGATCACAGACGCAGAGAAGATCAATGAAATACATGATTTACATTTTCTAGAGTGCTTGCTTTCATTAGGCATTTAATCCTATTGCCTTGAA
>LPNX011130911.1:138750-160318 GCA_001517045.1 Pseudotsuga menziesii
GAGCATCATCGATCCATTCCCCACTATTTCACCTTCACATATTTCAGTGAACTGTAAGAGGCCAGATGCCATAGAGAGTGCCTCATTGGATAAGCCATCTGCCTTCTTGTTGTATTCTCTATAGACATGAGCAAAACCAAGGGAAAGAAAGAATGATTCAAGATTCCTGATATTTTGACACCATCCATATTCCAGGCTATACTGAAGGAATTATGACAAGCTACACCAGCTTGGATTGAATATGGAATGCCAGAAACAACAATGTGATCAAAACAAAATAAATTTCACTCTCAGGATTAAAAAGAGATAAAAAAAATAGAGAATGAATGACAGAAGTTTCCAGTGAAACAAATATTTGGTTATCAGTACAGAATGGAATACTATAATGGATGTTACAAAGCCTTTAAACATGAATAAGCCTATCACATAACCAAATTAACAAATTGTTAACGGCAATGCCCTAGAACAGATGACACAGTTCAAAAAGTACCATGCTGAACACTATTCTGAGATAGATCTCATAATAAGGTCCAACAGATGACACAGTTCAAAAAGTACCATGCTGAACACTATTCTGAGATAGATCTCATAATAAGGTCCAACAGATGACACAGTTCAAAAAGTACCATGCTGAGCACAATATCAGAGATAGATTTTGTAATAACATCCAGCAGACCAAATTAATAAAACAATCGTTTCAAAACCAGTCAAACTCCTTATTAGAATGTTGTTGATTTGTTTAACCATGTTGTCTTCTTTGACTTCCCTAGGCATGGTCTTGACACATTATTCACTCGATTTTCATATCATGGGCTAACTCAGATCCGAATAACTATCAGACAATCATGGTGAGGCACACATTCTCAAAACTACATGTTATAGTTCTTCATCTATGGCTTTTGGATGAGTTGGGGAGTGTTACTGTTACCCTTTAGTTTGCACGAGGATTAATTAGGGGATTGAAGATGATGATGTGCCAAAGAAATGTACTTGCAAGGTTGCTTCAACCAAAAATTTTGAAGTCCTATATATAGTGTTCCAGCTGTCCAACTTTGTGTACATAAAGATCTGGTTTTCAGCATATTTTATCTTGAAAATTGAATAGTTACTAGTGTTGGTTATGCTTTCCGATTTGACTTAACATTGAATAGATTTTGTTGAGTAGGTTAAAAATATATATAAGCTAAAGGGGAAAATTTACTGTTGTGATAAATATGTTGTTATAAGTTACCTTTAGATCTGTTATCTTAGAAAGTGTGCCCTAAAGGCAGGAATTTTTTTCCATTGAGGTACTCTTGCTCAGTATTTCCTTTCTTGGGTTGCCTAGTGTATTTGGTTAAAAAGAAGTGAATTATATGCTGATGTAATTTAACATTGCAAATTCATCCAAGAAACCTCAAGGTTGAGGTGGAATTTCTAAATTTGCATTAATTTTCCTATAAAGAAATTCCAATACTTCTTACTTCAAAACATATACAAGACAACATAGAACTGGGATTAGCAAGGTCAATTGGGTCTAGCCCAAGTGGTTGTGGGATGGAGTATTATCCTCCCCGCATAGATTCTATTCCCACAAGGGACATGTTGAGCTCATAATGATTATATTGTTGTAATAGCTCCAAGCCTTGTTGTTGACATGGCCTTATGCCCTAAAGAATGCAGTGTTTACCTTGGGTACCATCTTCAGAATGAGGGAAAGTGCTCAGAGATTTTCCCTAGGATATATTACCTAGAAATATGTGTGTATGTGTGTATTATGGATTGGAAAACATTAGACTTCCTATTCCCAATACTATTCTCAAAATTAGGGGAAGTGCCCAGGGATTTTCTTCAAGATATATTATCTGCAAAAATTTTAAAAAGAGAGGGATTGGCAAACATTATACTTCCTCTTCCAATCACCCATAACACCGATGCTGCTATATGAGTGCAATATATGGGGTCCAAGCATAACTAAAAACACATGGAATGAATTGAAAGGATGCAGATACTGGAAACAATTGGCAACAGCCTTCCTTAGAATAAAGGTAAGCACTCTATATGAGATACTTCTAGCATAAATGGATTTATACCCAATAGGAATCAAAGCAATAAAGAAACTAATATTAATAATTATACAGACAAAATGTGGTAGGCATGGTAGGCAAAAGGATATCCAACAAGATTCATCAAGAAGGCAGAAAAAAAACACTAAGGAACTGCAATGTAAGATGTGGTTTGACAGCTGGAATATAGTGGAAGTAAGATGCCCCATGGATAGGAAGGAGCTGAAAATCCACTTACAAAAGTGCTACAGAAAATAAACCCTAAGAGGAAGTAACAATCTACATGGCCAATATCAACCTAGACTCTAGAGGATGAAATAAGAAATCGAGACTATCTGAAACTAAACATTCCAAGGAGAGAAAAACATGGTATGGTATGGAAACTTAACATTGAAAAATATGGAAACAACACAATACCTAATGTTTGAGGGATGATTTGGACGGCACCCTTGTCCCTAAGCATTTGGCTAACTTATGTGGATATGATGGCATTGTAAGCCTCTTTCTAGAGTTTAGGATGTAATTCAAGTATGTATTCTGGAACCCTAATTCATCACTCATACTAGCAGAATAGAGTTGACTGTCGGTTTGAAGATAGTAGTCTGGGCAGGAAATACTAAATGTGGCACATTGTAGAGAGGACATTAAGGGCAGCAGCTACAAGGATGTTTTTAGGTTTTGCACCAGAAAATTTTGGACAAAATAGCAGTGACAGAGCAGACTGATGATGCCTTTTTAGACATGTCTATAAGTGTGTTATTCCTTGGATTTATGGAAGACTCAAAGCCTAAAAATACCCATCTACAGCATGACTTCTTACATTTCTGGAGGCCTGTAAACTAGTAGCAGATTGGCAGCAAAACAAGGATGTTTTTCAGCAGTAAATATGGGCAGGAAGAGCACTAAATCTGACTACAAACTTGTCCTAGTAAATCTGTTTGATTTTGAACAGCCCTATGGTTATACTTGTATGATTTTCAGCACTGTTGGCATTTCTTGTGGCAGATTTCCTGTGGAAACAACACAATACCTGATGGTACCAGGAAAACAGAGGAATAATGCCTACTTCATAAATATTTTTTTGTTTAGTAGCTACTCCAAGGTCACTGCATGCTTACATCAATGGATCCAACTTCTCCACTGAGTCAACTTGAAATGTGAAAAAATATATTCTTAGGAATATATATTCTTCCCTTTGCTCATATATAATAGCTCAATAGTCCAAGGTCCTGGAATGCATGCTTATATATAATAGCTCCTGTTAATGCATGCTTATATAATAGCTCCTGTTATTTTGTTTGCATTCTCCAAATCAACCTCATTCATCCATTCTATATTGTTTTTATGTTTTTAATTATTCAATAAATGTGGAGATAAACAAAATCTCTAGTTATGTTGACCTATATATGATATTAAAGCTATGCAAGTCATTGATATTAAGAGAGACTCTAAGCAGGACAGACACACCAATGCTCTAGACAATCAATGTACTGTATAAATTTGGGTAAACACCAATGTGACCATGCACCAACCAGTCAATTTGTTGTATAAATTCAGATAAAAAAATGAATGCACACAAATGATTTCCATGGCTAATCCCAAAGCAATCATTGGCTTCCATCTAGGAAAGACAGTTCCTTGATTCATTGCCACCAACAGCTATGAAAATATTTCTACAGCTCTAATGGAAAGTTGTGATTAACAACGTCCATCTTTGATATAATATGTAATGGTGTAGTATAAATTCTTTGATCACTCTTCACGTTGTTTCTTTTGCCTTCATCCATAACCTTATTAAAAAATTAAGTGTATCAAGCCTTTTAATTGGATTATAAACTTACATATAAGCTAAAGCAAAATCAATTTACATTGCAGCCAGACTTGATGCCTTTAAAAAACATGTAATTCAGACAAACATAAAATTGGATTTTATGCAAAAAGCCTAAAAGCGATCCACATTTCAGACCATCCATTGAGCAAATGCATGTACACATGGACTTACTTTCAGATTTTCCAAAGCAACTACTATTATGTTTCTGTTTGATCCAAGCTCAATATGTACTAAAGAGTGCCCCTATAAACCAGGTCAGGGAGGGCAATGATAACATCAATTGTGTTACTCGGCATCAATAATCAGAGTAAGCATGTAGAACTCGTAATCACTATGTCCACCTGTTGAAACTAGAACTACTAATCCCATTAAGCTAGTGTTCTATTGGAATAAAATGAATAAGGGTAACAATGATTTGACTTCTCTATTACCATAACCTTTCCTCATATTGAATACGATAGAATCATTAGGGCTTAAATTACATGTAAATAATGGAACCTGTAGGGAGGGCAATGATAACATCAATCGTGTTACCCAAAGAGCTTAAAAAGGTCTTCGCACAGATCAAAAGAAATAATGAACGTAGGTACAAATTACTCTCCGAAGCTTAAATAGCATCTGACATTAGTAGGGTAACATATTCTTTGTCTGAAGCTCCAACTAAGTGAGTTCACCTAATAAGAATGGTGAGTTTACCTAATATATATGATCACTGATTATTCAAATGCTAGGAATTAAGCTGGTTCAACCGCTCTTGGTACTACCGGCCTTTCCCTTCGCCTATTATTTATAGGGCTATTATATGGGTGCCTATTTCATTTAATAAGCTCTGTAATGACAGGGGAAATAATACCTACCTACCTGACGCCGCGCTTATAGCTTGTTCACTAGTTGCGGGTTTGCTCACATCACCTACGAATAAAGACAAAGCACCATGTCTTTTTTATTGCCTCTAAAAATCCTGCCTCTTCAAATGTATATCTGAAGCCTCTGCCGTATCGGCATCAGTAATGTGGAGTAATCAGAGTAAGCATGTAGAACTCGTAATCACTATGTACACCTGTTGAAACTAGAACTACTAATCCCATTAAGCTAGTGTTCTATTAGAATAAAATGAATAAGGGTAACAATGATTTGACTTCTCTATTACCATAACCTTTTCTCATATTGAATACGATAGAATCATTAGGGCTTAACTTACATGTAAATACTGGAACCTGTAGGGAGGGAAAGTGAAGTATGAATTGAAAGATCAAGTCCACTAAACGACCCCTGACCATAGGCATTTTTCACCAAAGATTAAACACACTACAGCTTACCTCCAAGAATGATATGCAATGGCTCTCCAATGTGCCTCCTCCAGCACCCGAGAAACCCACCACAAACCCACAACCACAAACCAGTGAATAAACGCCCTCATTTTCCAGAAAACACTGCTACCACTGCAATGCTGCTGAAAAAATGCCCTGTTATCCATCCAGAAAACACGATGGAGAAAACATGGAGAAAACCCAAGGAGAAAAACGCCCTCGTTTTCCAAAAAACACTGCTACCGCTGCTCTGATTTGAAAAAACGCCCTGTTATCCAGCCACACGATGGAGAAAACGTGGAGAAAACCCACAGAAAACCCAAGAAGCAACACGCCCTCGTTTTCCAGAAAACACTACTACCACTACTCCGATTTGAAAAAACGCCCTGTTATACAACCACACAATGGAGAAAACGTGGATAAAACCCACAGAAAACCCAAGGAGCAACACGCTATTGTTATCCAAAAAACCCAGCAAAGCGATGGAGAAAACCACTTGAAAAATCTACGCAACACATGCAGGTGCACTCAGACCACAAGCAAACCCAGCTCGCAGGCACCTCGGCTTGGTGCAGGTGCACTCAAACCACAAGCAGAAGCAGCTCGCAGGCACCTAGCAAGCTTGGAGGATTGGTGAACGACGCGGGAAAGAATGTTGAATAAAACATACCCCAGCATATTGGATATTTAAATAGTATAAAAAAAACCCTAGTTACCCCTAATATACCCCCAATATATTGATTTTTAATTTTTTAATTTTAACCCCCCCAATATGAACAGACGTGATATCATATTGGTCCCTAGGTGACGCCCCCGTGGATATGCGTAGCCTTAACACTATCATATAGGGTTATAATGTCTTTCCCTTAGCAACAAGCTTATAGTGTTATCATATGCCCTTTGGGCTAGTTCATATAGGTAAGTATATGTGCTTAAGTCGTAGTCTAGGTTTGTAGCATTTAGGAATCATGGAAAACGTAGTATGCCATGATGCCCTCGCTAGGAAGAACAAGCGTAAGTTTTAGAAGCTCGTAACCAAGGTAAACCTGCAAAATAGAAATAAGAGACGAGTAAGTAACTAAACAAGAGATGGACAATAATAATGATAAGGACAGTAAGATAATTCATAAGCATTTAGTAAATTAACAAATAAAGATAATTAGCAAACATAGGGCATACCTGAGTCATAAAACGGATCAGTAACAAAAGTGCAAGACGGAACGGGAAGTACAACTAAGAACTAAATGCTGGCACGTAACCAATAATCTCGATGTCGCAAGAGTAGCCTGTGAATCAATGAATAAGGTGCCTTAGTTCGAATGAACTAAGTAAGCCTACATAACAAAGAGTAAACTTACCTCTCAGATCATCATGGGAGAATGAGTCCCACCACTCCATCACTTTGTTCCCATCAATAAAGTTAAGTTAGTTTTTATTCAATAAAAAAGTATACATGTGCAGGAGCAAAACAATGATCTATATAACTCATTAATTTACTGATAGTAATAACTAAGAAATATCGATAGTTTAAATAACAGAATTAAGACATAAGAAGTAAATGAACTAATAGACACGAAATCGATAAGAGATTAACAAGACAGTGGGCAGAATCCAAAGAGGTTGAAAGTTTAAGGAGAATCTATGTTTCCACACGAGTACTAATGATCCCTTCTGAGTAGTTTTCACTAGCCTATAAATAAATAAATAAATTCAATTTTTGGGGACATTACAAGTGGTATCAAAGCCGAGTTTCAGTATTGAGAGACTTATGGGTACACCAAGCATTCACGCAAAGAAAATAAAGTATGATAAGTAATGTTTGTTACTAACAGAAAATTTTTGTTGCTATTAAATTTGTTTGTGTTTCAAGAAAAAATTTACAGCATTGTTCAGTTTATGAACACTGAGGAAGAAAACATTCGGCAGGAAGAAATGACCACCCCCACTTTGGAAGTGAACTTGGTAGTCGAGCTAAACTCTATGTGCTAAGAAATTTGCACGGTCTTTAAGTAGAACTGAAGAGTTTCAGAGAGGAAAGTTTAAATGAAAGAAAGGAACAACAAGCTATAAATGAAGCATTATTGTGTAACATGACGGAAGGGAGCTCGCAAGGTAAACTGGGCCTAGTCCACCAACAGATCCAAAAGAGAACCATACCATGAGCAGGCCAGCATCCCAAGAGAAGCAGAAAAAGAAGGTACACCTGAAACAACTAAAGGAGATCATCACAGCCTTGCTAGTGATGACTCACTCTCTCCACGGAGAAAGAGGCAAAGAAGTGATGAAAGCCTTCAGGGGGGGTTTCAAAAAATAAGAGCCCCGACCTATGAAGGTGAAGTAAATACGGGAGAAAAGGCTGAAGAATGGTTGTTGGGAATGAGTAAGTATTTCCAAATTCATAACTATTCAAGTGTGAAGCAGGCTAGGATTGCCATCTACAACCTGAATGGTAAGGCATCAAGATGGTGGCGAGATTTAAAGCACACCAAGAAAGATGAGCTACGAGAAATAAGCTGGGAAAATTTCCAAAAGATTTTCCAAGAAAAATACATGTCAGAAAGGTTCTTTGACCGCAAGGTAAAAGAATTCCATGAACTGCGCATGGGATCCATGACTATGGATGCATTTATAAACAGATTTCTAGATCTGTTGCATTATATACCATATATCATGAAGCAAGATCGGAACCTCAACAAGAATGAGAGAGCGAGGAACAGTTACGGGGTTAATGAAGACGAGTTTGAGAGGAGGGTGTTACCAGTGAAGAGACAGAGTGTCGAGGCTAAGAGGGAGGGCTAGTTGGTCCTTACCTTAAATCTATGGAAACAAATGACAAAATTCTAAGAGTCACCCCAACAAAGAAAAAGAAGTGGAGAATTACCATAATGAACCTGCAAATTAGGCGAAGAAGGAACATAGTGGAGATGTTGTAGAGAGGGAATTTCTGGAGAGGCTAGAGGGGTCATAATGCCTCTGTTAGAGCCATAATCCGCAACGAACTTGAAGTAAAGAACCATAACTGCCATCATTGTTATAGCTAGAACTCTCAACCGGGTGGTATCACTCGTAATTTTGTGGAGGGTGTGTACGACTAACATAAAGGAATGGTTGTGCCTTTCCCTCCTCTCCTAGACCCTTTATAAAGAAAAATTCCAACTATTTTATTGAAAGAAAATAAATAAATAAAAAAACTTTTATTGTAAATACATTTCAGTATCGTTTCAAACAAATTTACCCACATAGGAAGAAAAAGGTAAGCAAGAAAACACTACAACCATTATATTAATTAATAATAATAATAAACACTACTTACTTAGAGTAAAAAGGAAATCTTACTCACCCCACCATTTTACTTTACATGGCAATAAGTAATTTAAAAAAAGAAATGTCGAATCCCCCCGTCAAATTTAATTTCCTATGTTGGCCCTCACCAATTCTAACAATGCTTGCCCCAATTCTAACAATGCTTGTCCGTGAATTAGGTTTTACTTTACACGACAATAATTAAAAATAATAATAAATGTGGAATCCCCCGCCTATTCTGACGAGGCTTTCTAGTGGGTGGATGGGAAGCACAAGAACAGTAGATCCAGCATAGGTAAACCTTCAACTTATTTGTTTTATTTAATTCGAATTTGAAAAAATAAATTAAAACTGGAAAAAAACGGTAATAAAGGAAGTGTAGAGTATTAGTAGAGGAGAGCGACTGAGTAACCAATACAGGTGTGTTGCTATGTATAAACAGCCATTCATTTCTTCACATTTATTCATTCTTCACATCTCATCTTATTGGATCTGATTTGAATTAAAAGCTACCACCAAATTCAGCTCTGAATTCGGCTCTGCAATCTTTGCCTATCATATCAGATCATGGCAGGTGTAGAACTGGTCCATTCCCCTGCTGCAACCACCTCCACCTCTAACTCTGTAGAAGAGGTTACTGCCATTCTTATTTGCATTCTCACCTCGTCGAATTTTGTATATAAGGTTGATTTTAATCTCTTCTTCTTATGAAATTCATTGATTTATTTTATTGTCCTACAGGGAACTCAGACTTTTCCATCAACTGCTGAATAACCATTCATTTCTTCGCATTTATGTATAAACAGCCATTCATTTTTCCCCATAAATTCAACATTATACTAGACTTGTATATTTCAAAAAGGATGAAATCCCCTATAAAAAACAAGTCAACTCACTCTAATATAAAATATACCACTCAATCACAAAGAAGGCAATGTGATAACATATTGGGGCCAATATCCGCATACCATATGAATAAGGGTAATGGGAGATTGTCTGCTACTACCTAGGCCATTCACCGCTAGCCATATGAATTAGTCCATTTCCCATGGATGAATGTTTTCCCAATGCCACAACCTGGAGTAACGTCAATAATTACAAGAGTATCACCACACTTCTACTATGAATATGTATACCACAACTCTTAACCTACTCCGCTTATTCCTTTCAATGAATTTGTCATCTATGTCGTTAGACTCTGGCAATTCCCAGTCAACATACTCGAGTACCATTAGTTGACCTCACAAAATTCAAGTATGTGTTCTCGTATATAAGCTTGTAATCACAAGATTAGATCACTTCACACTTATAGGTTTTCCGTATCTCAAATTATTTATATTGATTAAAAATCTACAAGCCATGACCCTGTGATTATTTAGCCTATAATCATGTGAGTTTCTTCGTCTATATGGAGGTTTTATTCCAACTTATTTAATCTTCCCCAAAGAGCATCAAGTATTCAATTGTTTTGTCATGGAACAAAAAATGACCCCAACCTCCAATGCTTGCTAATACAATGTCAAATCCACTATTGATTTATAAAGGAGTCAAGGGCCTGGAAATTGTCTTCCTGTGGAGAAGCAATACAAGCTTTCCTTGTAATGGATCTTTCCTTAACTATAAATTTTGATCGAGTATGATTTAACAACTATAGGGGACGCATTTGACCTATCTTCTTAATCAATTTACTCGTTACCATAATTGCAACACCCTACAATCATAGCTCTATCTGAAACAATAATATACATCATTCATTGGTTTAAATTTACAGGCATACAATATATCATCTCTAACATATAGATTTTCATCAATGGATTTTTTGAAAGATTCAAATATAGAAACGTGCCCCATTTAACTCAACATTTCAACCATGAAGGTGAATTAGAAGCCATTCAAATGCCTTTGGATTGGCATTCAATCTTGAAAAAAACCATTTCAAAGACACACTCAATTATTCAGATCCTACACATAGAGGTTTCAAAAATTCTAAATCAGTATAGACGCTTAGAAATCAACCAGTGAAAAGAATAATACATACATGTGTAATCTCCAATTTCATTAAGAAAAAACTCTTGTCTACATCAATCTCGTATCTACTTTATCTATTCACTATCTTTGCACACCTTATTGGCATGATATTACAATTTGGGTGCTCCTCTGGCCTTGGCCACTCTATATATTACCTCTTTATCCTGATTACACATTTTCTTGGCCACCCCTTCATCTTTCTCGTGGGCCTTCCTAAATACATTGGAAGATGAAACTTCCAAAATTAACAATAACCCTAATAACTCCTACAATTTCTCGACAATATGCCCAAAATAGAAATATGGTTTTGATGACATAACATTCAAATCTTATCTACTGCAATATGCCATCTAATCACTATGTGGACCTTCTAGACATTAAATTTAATTTACATGAGGATCATGTCCTTTTACAAATATTTTACCTTCTAAGGGATTTGGATTTCAATGATGATTTTGGGTGTTAAGATGCTCTCACGTCACTTTAATTCCATTGTAGAATCTATTCCACATCCTTCTTCTGCCCCCCCTTCACGGGTTTGGTGGTATCCATCCTCTTCCTCTTTGAAGAATATATTTGCATCCTACCTGTGTTGCTTTAGGGAGTCGTGAACCTCCTTCATTCCATCAAACATCCCCTTCATCTTCTTCTTAGTTTTTCAAGTAACACGACATTACCCCTTCTTTCACATCAAACATCCAAGGGTTTGCTTCCCTTCTTCCTTTTTCTCTTGATAGCACTACCCAACCTTCATTATTGGAGTTATCCTCACAGCATTACCAACCAGCAGTCTAAGTTGTCTTCCAACTCTTATAGCTTCTCTACAATTCTACCTACAATCACAACTGTGGAGTTGTAGCTTCCTTTCACCTCATGCATGATACTCCTGCTCTAATACCTTGAATGACGCAAGACGCCCCCTCACCCCGGGACACTCTGGATCAGAGTACGCAACTTCAACGCTCTGTCAACAGCTGAGGCCATGTGCACAAGAGCGAAGGAATCAACTAGTTCTATACAATGGACTTCACATGCGCACATGGACTTGAACACAAATCCTTACACATAAATAGGGGCTCAACATTCACTTCTTCTATTATGCACAACAATCCATATACACATGATTACAAGTATGCCTCAACTAGGAATTTCATCACATAGGGATTATATGATCCTTCAGACTCCTCACACATTGAATTCCCTCTAGCAAGTTGGTCTCAATCTCAAATAGGTGCTACATACACAACATAGTCTACGCTATGTTGTCTCAGCCTGCACTCAGCTTTCATGTGTGCCTATGCTTGGCTTCACTTCCCCTCTCTTCTCAAGAGAATTCCTCTATCTCTTCTCTTCTCTCCTAGAGACTACCTCTCCTGTTCTCTCCTCTTATCAAGGTTTATTTCTTATGTCCAAAAGCTTCATGTTGCACACCAATCCCAACTCATTTACTCCCATCATTTCACATTATTGCACCATCATGGTGAGCTCTACCTTAACTTTCCCCAAACTGGCATGTGGCATCCTTCTTCGAATCCTCTTCATTTCCCCTTATACCAGCTCTCATAACTCCCCGATCCAAATCTGTGCCTTTCATATCTTTCAATTATTGCATCTTCTCTATCTATGTGCCTCATTGGTGCACTCAGATCCATTCCTATCAACTCCTCACTCTTGGGTCTCTATACATGCCCTCTCTATGGGTATTCTGATACATATGGTCCAATACATCATCAGACATCACTCTCAAATGTCTAGAACATATTCATATGGAATTCCCTATTCCATCCCCCAATCTGCGTTCCTCGACACTCCACTCTAATGCCTTTCTTTTTCTAAGTCCTTGTTGTTACGTCGGCCATTCAAATTAGCTTCTAGATCCAACAAGTCCCAATGCCTGGTCTAATACATTGACTATGATGTTATGTCGGCTTCCTCTCCCAACGAGTCACTTCTGATGTGACAACTTCGATGCCATGTTGCCAACATCCTACTTTCAATTCCTCGACTTTCGACACATTGGGTTCTGATACATTAGAACTCTCCACTCCATTCGCCTTTCCACTTCGTGCCTATCAGTGATGTGTTTCAATGGCCTGCCTCCAATGAGGCATTTTCAATACACACAACTTTCGATGTCAGGCTTCATCTTATGGTTGGGATAATTCTTAGCAAATCTTTAAACCATTGTGATCTCTAATGGCACAACATTACTTGTACTTCTTCATGTTTTATTCTCCATTGACTCAACATCTACACTCACCTCTGATAACTCAAAAAATGCCTGAGATTTATCCTCCATGTCTTCTCTCAATGTTGACATGCATCCAAACTCTTGCGGACAACTACACCTTGTGTCTGAAACTTCCAATCCTCATTCAAAATTGTGCTTGCTTCCCAATGCCTAGTTCCTTGACTGAATGCTCTAACATCTAGGATCAATATGAGAAAACTCTAATCCATTGGTGGCCTTGAGTAGAATGTTGAGTTTTGCCTCCATATTTTTCTTCTGATGAATAATTTCCCTATTCTGGTTTTGAATTTCCTTCATTTCAAGCACCAACTCATTTCCTTCTTTTTTGGCATCTAGAAATACCTTCCCAATAAATTATTTGATTTTCTAGTAGAAAGTAACAATCCTATAATATATGTGTCTCAAGTTCTAGAGATTCTAGGGTTAGGGACCCAAGGTCCCATGTTCATATCAATTTCTTCATCCTATCTGCAATAGTGTTCAATCTTCACCCAATATTTTACTTGTGTTATTTCTCTTTGAATACAGGTAGGGGTTTGGAATAAATATGTCAAGGCTTGGATTCCCAAACCTCCACCAGGACCATCGGATGAGAGTTGATGTTGTGGTCTCTCTTCGAACGACATCCTCTAACTTTGCTAGCCATCGATGTAGTTGCAACATGGACAGAAGGTTGATGCGTACTAGAGGGGAAGCAAGACGAGGATTCACTGAGGGGAGGATAGGGGGGGGTAAGAAGGGGTTTTATCCCCAAGGATAGGAACATAGAAATTTAGGTGGCCTGTGAATGGAGTAAGGGAGAGAAATATCGTAACCTCAACAAGAACGAGAGAGCGGGGAACAATTACGAGGTTAATGCAGAAGGTTTTGAGAGGAGGGTGTTACCAATGTAGAGACATAGTGTCAAGGCTAAGAGGGAGGGCTAGTTGGTCCTTACCTTAAATCTATGGAAACAAATGACAAAATCCTAAGAGTGAGCCCGATAAAGAAAAAGAAGTGGAGAATTACCATAATGAACGTGCAAATTAGGTGAAGAAGGAACATAGTGGAGATGTTGTAGAGAGGGAGTTTCTCGAGAGGCTAGCGGCTAGCAGGCTCATAATGCCTCTGTTAGATCCATAATCTGCAACGAACTTGAAGTAAAGAACCATAACTGCCATCATTGTTGTAGCTTCTCCATCATATTGTTCTACACCCTACAAGGTAACATGTGTCTCATCAAAGATTAAACATGGCAGCTAACAATTGCCTTGTCCTCTCCTAGACCCTTTACAAAGAGAAATTCCAACTATTTTATTGAAAGAAAATAAAAAAACTTTATAGTAAAGACATTCCATTGTCGTTTCAAACAAATTTACCCACATAGGAAGAAAAAGGTAAGCAAGAAAACACTACAACCATTATATTGATTAATAATAATAATAAACACCATTTAGTTGGAGTGAAAAGGAAATCTTACTCACTCAAACTTCGCTCACCAATTTACTTTACATGGCAAAAAGTCATTTAAAAAAATAAATGTCAAAGCCCCCGTCAAATTTAATTGGCTATTTTGGCCCTCACCAATTCTAACAATGCTTGCCCCAATTCTAACCATGCTTGTCCGTGAATTAGGTTTTACTTTACAGGGCAATAATTAATAATAATAATAAATGTGCAAGCCCCCGCCTATTCTCACGAGGGAAGCACAAGAACGGTAGATCCAACGTAGGTAAACCTTCAACTTATTTGTTTTATTTAATTCGAATTTGAAAAAACAAAATTGAAAAAACGGTAATAAACGAAGTGTAGAGTATTAGTAATAGCCATTCATTTCTTCGCATTTATTCATTCTTCACATCTGATCTGATTAGAATTGAAAGCTACCACCAAATTCGGCTCTGCAATCTTTTCCTATTATATCAAATCATGGCGGGTGTGGAACTGGTCCATTCCCCTGCTGCAACCACCTCTAACTCTTTAGAAGAGGTTACTGCCATTCTTATTTACATTCTCACCTCGTCGAATTCTCCTTTTAATATCTTTTTCTTATGAAATTCATTGATCTGTTTTATTGTCCTGCAGGGAACTCAGACTTTGCCATCAACTGCTGGAGAACCAGAGATCGCTAAGGTAGTAGTAAATTAGGCTTTCTCTCTTTTTTGTTGTATTTTTATTATTTGCGCCCATTTCTCTCGGTCTCGGTTTCATTATGAAACCTCTAGATTGTTAGTCTTTCTTAATCAAATATTTTTTGCTTTAAATTTCTTCTCTGGCGCCCGAATGTTGGGACTGATTCTGTACCTGCATCAGCATATATTATATGAACGTGTTTCCATGTGATTATTATTGGAGGATCTCAATGATTTAAGGACAGATTTGCTCGACCAGATTCAAAAAGGTAGGTAGTAATAAGAATATGTCAATGGCGTATTGCTTTATTTGTTGTTAGCAGTTTTAGATTTCATGCTTTGAAAGTTATTCCGTGTTTCACGTATTTTCGAATTCCTTTCAGGACTTGCAAGATTGGCGTGGTAAACTCGATACCCAAGTCAAGACCTACCGACAGGTATGGAATACAAAAATATATTCTTTCAATTCTTTCACGTATTTTGTTCTATGGGTAGGGTTTACAGTTTCGAGCTCTTCCTTACAAAACCATTGGCATGGCTTTCGGGGTTCTATGCTCTTGCAGTCTTGCAGTCTTTCAAGAGCTATTTTAGGATTTAAAAGCCTCTTTTATGGCATTTAGGTTTTGAACCGTGCCCTTGTCAATGCTTTTTTACAGGAGTTTGGGGATTTGAAGAATACGTTGAATCATGAGGTAGAGCAACTGAAATCTGTGAGTGTACTTTTCCTTGTATTATTATTTCTGTAACTCTCCTCCCAATTGTCTGTATTCTCTATCATGAACGTGAAACGCTTTCTTTGTGCTGCAGGGGTTCCAGGAGCTAAGAAGCCGTTTGCTAAAGCAGTTAGATGAAGCTTCAAACATTACTTCCCTAGTATGCATAACTCATAACTCACAACTGTGATACTTCTTTTGCTATATTTGATTGAGATGATTTGACTTTTGTTCCATTGCATGTCATTTGCACACATGCAAAGCAAATAAGTTGAATTAATAGTTTCAATTCATGAGATCATTTCTTTGTTTGATTTTAACTCTCATTCTATTCTCATACTTGTATCTCTCTGTTTTTTAAATTTCATTATTCTAATCTAATTTTAACATTATATCACTGGACTTTATTAATGTATGTAACTTGCATTCTCATGCAGATATCTGACTTCCCTACGAAAGGGGAGGGGTCCAATTCTTAAGTGGTCAGTGAATGGAAGAATGTAAATGAACTTCCTAGAGAGTAGGAGAGAAAGACACTTATGGCTGGTGATATTAATGGCAGTTAGATCTGTTTATTTTAGTATAAAAACTACTGAAATTGTAATGGGATGATGCCAGTTAGTAGTTAGATCTCTTTCTTCAAATCTTTTTTGAAGAACTAGTATTAAAAGTGTGTCACTATTAGTTTGTCCAGCTTGATTTTTAATTGGAGTATAAATTAATCCTACACCCCAAAGAGAATATATAAGTTCTGTTTGCAATATGCTTGTTTTATCTGCTTGTCTTCTTGCCCATAAGCTGGCTATAAACTGCGTCAGTCCCAGAACTCAAATATATTATTGGTTAAGTATTGCACACCAAATCATAATATAATGAAACTGGAAGATTATAATTGAACTTCTTAGAGTGATTCCTTGTGACTGGTGGCAAATACTATTGAATGTGCTTATTTTAGTACATATTCTTTTATACACTAGAAATGAAATTTTAGTACTTAATCCTAGGAGAATCTAGGCACCATTTCCAATGTGCTTGTTCATCTATAAACTGCAATACTATATTAAATGGTTAAGGCATAGCCATTCATGGACCACAAGTTAAATGATGTATGGCCGCATATTTATAATTTTGGTGGGCATGCATACAAATTTAGGATGGTAACAAATTTACTCCACTTTGTCATTTGTGTGTGTGACCACATTGTGTTTCCATCTTAACATGAATTAAATGTAAAATTCTAGATCAACACCAAATGTCCAGGGTTGTGTCTACTACACAAAATAAAGTTAAAACATTAGATACTATGGAAAGAACTAGAGGAAATTACATGATGTGGAAAGGTGCTTTTATTATGATTGTTTGTGGCATTGGTATGGAAAAACAAAACTCAAAATGTTTAAAGTAATTATTTGTATGGTCATATGGGGTATTTGGCTAGGGATGAACTTAGTTCTTAATTCTATTTGAGGAAAAAATCATTCTTGTGTTCAAGAATTAATCTCATATTCAAGCATTGTCTCAAAAAGTACACTAAACATGTATCTAATTCTTTTCCCATGGTAGCTTACAAAAGTTGTTATTATTGACAAGCCGAAGTCATGGGTTTCCTTGATGGTGCATATCGAAGTGATCGTAATTTTAGTATCAGAGGGCATCTTATTTTTCTTTGATATGCATTTCATTAAGTATAAAGTTGGAATTGGCATTGGAACAAACAACTTTGCATAATTAATGGCCTCAAAGGTCTTGATGAAATGTGCTTTCAATGGTGGTGTAAAAACTCTCTAGGTTTTTGTTGACTAGGATCTCACTATAAATTGGATGTTAAACAAGACCGAATTGTCAAATACTACTATTGTTAAACAAGACCTAGGTCTTTAGTACATTTATTTTCAGCATGTTTTTGGGAACTCGGACATTATTGTTGATTCTCTTCCTTAAAGCAAGTCAAATTCTGGAAGATATGGAGTTAGAAGAGATAATTGAAGGGCCCTATTTGGTTTTTTCCTTGTGATTCAAATAAATCTGACATGTAATAGATGTATATTTCACTATTTTGGCTGAGTTAGATAATCTTTTGGTTCATACAGTTTTTTGTATGTATAAGATGATATGCATTTTTGGATATTTTCTATAATAATATTGTTATTATTTTTGGACAATTTTTGAAATTGGGATTTTTCTCCCATATAGGACCAACATGATAACAATATGTAAATAGGTGTTTAATATGTTGAGGTCTTTTGTCTATTTTATGGCCTTCTTATATTGCTTAGTGTGATGTGTAATGATATTTTGAAAGTGTGGATGGCACTCTAAATAATGTAATTCCTTTCAGACTATAAATATAATTACGATTTTGGGACATTGTACCATGACACTTATATCAATATGAGTATTGCTTTTGGATATTGTCTTGTTTCATGAATTATGATGTTTCTATGAATGATATGTTGTGATACATGTTATATGGTTACATGTGAACATTAGGGCTATATGAGTGTGTATGAATGAATGTTAATTACTTTTGTGTGAACCACACATGGCTTCCTTCTTTCATTATGCATTATCCTAATGAGAAGTCATCTTAAATGCTTTGGGTTATACTTCATTCAATTGGAAGGACGATATTTCCTTCATACTAAATGATAAATGATAACCCCCTTTTATATGACCTATGCATGGACCTTAGGTCTCGATTTGCACTAATAATTGACTTTGTGTTGCAAGGACTAAATTGATACATGGTTAGAAGTTATGTATTGGAATCCAACCAAGATAGAGTTGCGACAATATTGGTGCAATTTGGTTCAAAGTGTGATGTGCAATGATAATTTGAAAGTGCGGATGGCACTATGAAGAATGTAATTCCTTTGAGACTATGAATATAATTATGATTTTGTGGCATTGTACCATGACACTTATATCAATGTGAGTATTATTGCTTTTGGATATTGTCGTGTTTCATGAATTATGATGTTTCTACGAATGATATGTTGTGATACATGTTATATGGTTATATGTGAACATTAGGGTTATATGAGAGTGTATATGAATGAATGTTAATTACTTTAATCCTGCAAATGATGATGACTGTGGTGGTTGTTAATGTTCACTTAGTTTTCTTTATAAGTTTGTTTATGTGCTTGCAAAGCTTTAATAAAAGCAATCCTACATCACTTCCTTCTTTCACTATGCATCATCTTAATGAGAAGTCATCTTCAATTCTTTGGGTTATACTTCATTGATTTGGAAGGATGATATTGCCTTCATACTAAATGATAAATGATAACCCTTTTATTTGAATTTGGGTCTCAATTTGCACTAACAATTGACTTTGTTGTAGGGACTAAATCGATACATGGTTAGAAGGCATGCATTGGATTCCAACCAAGATAGAGTTGCGACAATATTGGTGCAATTTGCATAAATATGTCTTTGCATTCTAAGAATTTTAGTATTTGGATTTGTAGGATACCTGCCTATTTTTTGTTTGGTATGATGATTTCTACTTAGAATTCCTTGTAGCCTTGTAAAAGTATTGGCTGAGGAGGTTAGAAGAGAAGTATTATGGTCATTACTAACATTATTTCAAATTTTTTTGGAATGATTGTAAACCTTTGCAGCAACAAATTTATGATGATGACCTCACTCACATGGTAGATTTATGGTTCCAACATGTTGTTGAAACTATTATGTTAGAATTTGTCCCAAATTAGCACAAGTATTTAATGAAGATATTGGAATCTTTTAAGAAAGGGTTGTGTGAATGAGTGAATGAGTGATTAAGGAAAACTTGTTGTCACGATAAAGATGTTGCTTGTGGAGAAGGGATTGTTGATTAGCCTTGACAAGATGGAAACTTGAGAACCATGCATTGAGGTCATGTTTGTATATCTACAACAGGAAGAAAACACATAGTTGAATTAAGGTCCAACTATGGGCATGGAGATCGATTGATGGTACAAGTAATAGATATGTGGATTGAAAAAGATGCTCATGTTCAAAAGAATGTGGTACACAAGGAGAGAAGTGGGTAAATGAAATAGATAGTATTTGCATTTAAAAGTAAACCCTCATGTAGGATTACAACATTGGATTTATTATGGGAGAAGAGGATTTGCGTAGGATGTGAAGTTTAGGAGAAAGGAATACGTGGCTAACCATGTAGTACTTGAAAGGGAGTATGTGTTGGATTATTTTGTGCTAAAACAAATTGGACATGTTAGGAGGAATGTAAACATTTAGATAGAGTGAAAATGCATTGGATGAACAAGTTGCACCCAAAGGTGATGAGATCAAAGATCAAATTTATGATGTTATCGTAGCAGTTGGTAGTAGTTAAAAGTAGCTCCTTATGATGTTAATTTATGATGTTATGATGTCATCGTAGTAGTAGCTCCTTCTAGTAGACTTAGTACAATAGTTTGAAGTAGCCAAAATTTGGTAGCATATAGATAGAACCATAGAGTTTTATTCTAGTTACAAGTTAGAATGACACAAGTATGGTTCACAATCAAGGATTTTAAGTGTTGTGCTTTCCATTGTTTTATGTTTGTTGTGCAGATGTAGAGCAACATTAGTTCCTTTGCGATTCCATTTAATGCACATGTAGAAATATGGTATAATTCAAGATGACTTTACATTGAATATCACTATAAGTAAGCACAATGATCTACAGGGTTATCACCAAATCCTTAATTAGTTGTGTCGATATTTTGTCAAAGTGTTTGGAAGCCTAAATCTTAGCAATAGAGCATTGTTGAGTCTAAATAAATCAAATAGCACTATAGGGAAGTCAATTTGGGAATATGATCAAAGGTTCATTCTCTTGGTGAGTCATTTTACCTATAACATCAAGGATGTCTAGCACGAGGAGTGGTTTATAAAAGTTTTATTGATATACATTTGTACCACTGTGCTCTATTAATGTAATGACACTCAAGAAGAAGAATTGGAGTTTCCAATGTTCCTAAATTCTATTGGAGGCTTGATGATACTATTGTTATATTTTTAGCATTAAGCTAGCATTATATTAGGATCTTTAACTGAGAGAATAACAAGCACAGCAATCAAACACAAGAGACAATGAACACGGTATTTTTCCCCGGGGAAACCATAAATGGAGAAAACCTTGCAACTTCCTCAGAGATAGAATCGGCATCAAAAGTAAAACTCCAAAACAATAAGATGATCTCTCGACAGTAGTAACCTTTATATGTTTGTCCTTCATAGCATACTGGAGCTTCACTACTCCCCTATGCACCATATCCCTGATATAGTGATACTTGATCTCGATATGCTTCGACTTGTCATGGAACACCGGGTTCTCCGACAACTTTACGCAACTCTAGTTGTCACAATGTATACAAGTAGCATCCAACTAGAGATCAAATAAATTAGACAGTAGCTTCCTCAGCCATACTGCCTCACAACTAGCTGAACAAGTTGCGACATACTCTGCTTCAGCTGTACTCATTGCCACACAGGATTGCTTCCTACTAAACCAAGAGATCACACCTGATCCCATACTGAAGCATCACCCTGAAGTGATCTTTTTATCGATGGCATTTCCTGCCCAATCTGAATCAACATAACCCTCCAGGTTAATCTTCTGATTCGCCTCATACTTGAGCCCATAATCAATTGTACCCCTCAAGTACCTCAGAATATGCTTTGTAGCAATCAAGTGAACATGTATCGAATCTGTCAAAAACTGGCTCAAGGTGTACACAACAAAGCAAATGTCTGGTCTCATGTTCATCAGGTACATCAAGGACCCAATAATCTGACGATACATCATAGCATCAACCGCTTCTGATGAAGCATCACTCAATAGCTTCAGGTTTGATGCCATAGGTGTAGTCATGGCCTTGTAGTCCATCATCCCAAACCTCTTTAGGATATCTACTGCATACTTCCCTTGTCCGAGGGAGATTCCATCCGCATTCTGCCACACCTCCATGCCTAGAAAAT
>LPNX011130911.1:160944-186095 GCA_001517045.1 Pseudotsuga menziesii
TTGTCTGCAGCATACTTGATCTTGTAGATCCATTTGGAAGTTACAACAGACTTCCTTTCTAGTCTTGGGACAACATCCCAAACATCATTCTTCATGATCGATTGATACTCTTCGATCATAGCATCCTTCCATTCTTTTCGTTCTGTCGCTTCTTCATAGTTGGAAGGTTCTTTATTGATGAAATCACATAATAATACTACATATCCGGAGCAGGACCTTGTCCTCTTTCTTTCTCTGTGATTCTCTTGTGGAGCCCCATATCTTTCCGCACCTTGGATATCTTCTCGTACCCAAGCAGGTTTCCTCTTATGAGGATTCTTCTCCTAAGGTGGATCCATAGGTTCTTGAGGTTCTTCAAATTCTCGATATTCTTCTTGAGTTTCTTCGTTCATGGTTGTACCATGAATTCTGGGTGCTTCTGCTTCTTCAGGTTCTTCAATAGGTCTCTTTCTGGATTTGTTGTAAGTTGAGTCTTCATCAAATGTCACATCCCTGTTGATGTCAATCTTCTTGAATCTTGGGAAGTATATTCTATAAGACTTCGAGCTTTCAGAGTATCCCACAAATATACCCTTCTTTCTTGAAGGATCTAATTTTGTTCTCTTCTCTTTTGGAATGTGTATGTACACTGGACAATCGAATATTCTGAGATGGATGACTTCTGGTTTCTTGCTGGAAAAGACTTCTTCAGGTATCTTATTCTTGAGTACTCTATGTGGAGTACGGTTCTGTACATACACCATTGTTTTGGCAGCTTCTGCCCATAGATGCATAGGGAGATCTTGATCATGAAGCATAGATCTTGCAGCTTCCATGATAGTTCTATTATTCCTTTCTACAATCCCATTCTGTTGTGGATTATATGGAGTGGACAACTCCCTCTTAATCCCTAATTCTTTGCATAACTCTTTGAATTCATTTGATGTGAATTCTCCGCCATTATCTGATCGAAAGGTCTTGATCTTCTTTTCTGTGTGGTTCTCGATCAATGCTTTGAATTCCTTGAACTTGCTGAAAACTTCATCTTTGTTCTTCATGAATTAAATCCATGTCTTCCTACAAAAATCATCAATGAAAGAAACATAGTATACATACCCGCTTAGTGAACTTGATGACATTGGTCTGCATACATCGGAGTGGATGATTTTCAAGATTCTTTTTGCTTTGCTCTCACTACTTGGAAATGTCTGCTGTGTATTCTTTCCTTTCGCACATCCTTTTCAAACTCCATCATGTTTTGCTTGAATTTCTGGAAGACCTTCAACAGCTTTGCTTGCAAGTGGTAGTGCTATGTAATGCACATGTGCAAGCCTTCTATGCCAAAGTTCATTTGGCTCTATTGTTTCATGGATCAAGGCTTGTTCTGGATGGCCCTTTAATTTGTATAGACCTCCCTCTTGTTCCCCAATCACTATTGAACCATCGAAGGTCTTTCCTTTTGGCCACATGAAAACTTGGCCATCTACAAATGAAGCCCTCATGCCTTTGCATCTAATGCTAATATGAAGAGGAGGTTCTTCTTGATTCCTAGTACAAACAATACATCCTTCATCTTCATGGAATTTCCAGAGTCTAGCTTATAGGAGGATTCCCCACTACCTTTTATTGGATACTGGTAGCCATCTTTGAGCTTCACCTTGTGAGGTGATTCATGTTCTGATAGTCTCACAAAAGACTCTTTGAATCCCATTATATGTTTGGAAGCCCCACTATCTATAATAAGCACAGCAATCAAACACAAGAGACAATGAACACAGTTTTTTTCCTCGGGGAAACCATAAATGGAGAAAACCCCGCAACTTCCTCAGAGATAGAATCAGCACCAAAAGTAAAACCCCAAAACAGTAAGATGATCTCCCGACATCAATAACCTCTTTCTTCCTAGCCCCAGTGGCTTCTTCTTCCTCAGCTATGCACTACAACTGAGTGTGAGTGAGTGTGTGATAAATAGAGAGGCTAGCTCTCTATTTATACTAATTCTTGACTTGACTAAACCCTACTAGGGCCGACTTCACTAGGTGAGTCTAACAACCATAGTGCCCCGGAACTACAGGGACTTTAACCCTTGACCAATAGGAGGGTTACCCACAATGACTTGACATGACTTGTTTACATTATAGAAACTCCCGATCGAAACATCAGGGCATGACATGACTCAATTACATTACAGACACATCTCGGAATAAATATCGGGGTATAATACATAAGATGCATAAGTGAATACATTCCAAAGTTACAATTACATCAACAACTATGGCACCTAGAATAGCTTGGTTCCAACACTACTTGGTTCACTTACTGAAGAAAATCCAAGGGAAAACAAGTGGCATGGGAGAATTTGTGGTACACAATGTGTAAGACTAAAGGACATTTAAATAACAATTATCCTTTGATGGTGCATTGTGATAATGTTGTACTTGATCCATTTTTTGGGAGTATAAAGATGGGTACAATATCTATCATGGGGCTTGGCCATCACCCCATCCCTCATTCCTTTTGTAAAAGTACAAAAATAATCCTAGTGTTGTGTATTATGAGATTTATAGTTGCAAACTATTGATCAAGCCCTAGCATGGAACTTTGAGAAGATAGTTGTGTAGTAGACACTTCTATAGGAGGAGGATGTGGTAAGGAATAGTATACGTGGGATATGAGCATGGAAGTCAGTTTGGTACCTTCTTTATGCTGCAAATTTAATGAGGTTGAACATACTATACAAAACTGTGCTTTAAAATGGTGGCTCCAATGTGGTCCTAATTATCAGAATATCAAGCACAACACTTAATGTGGTCCCAATCTAATTGAAATATAGGATGTAAAGGATTCAAGACAAAAATATAGTACATTAGTATACTTAAGCCTAAGTATTTTGGAAGTTTTGCAATGGGAATATATTCTATGGTATTTGATATTGTCACAAGAGGAGGTGTTAATACTAGTGAAAATGAAGATGCAATGTTGGCATGTAAGATAAGGAAAGCTTCCCTCAGTCCAATTGCATTTGCATTTGATGTTGTTTGACATAAAGAGTACTTGAACTATTCCCTTGAGGTTATTCATAAAGTGTGTCAACTATGGACTTGTCATCAACAACACCTACTTGTGTATGAAGCATTAGGGAGGCATAGTCACTAAGGATATTGTCATGAGTTCAACAAATGACTAAAAGAGAAGTATAGTCCTAGGTGCAAATGTTCTTTAAAATTATGGGAGATGTGTGGTTTTTTGCAGGATTTTATTCATTATTAATGAAAATCAATGGTATAGAAGCTAGCCCAAAGGTTTTCATGTTGCTACATGATAACAGTTTATGCCAGCTAAGGAAAAAGAAGTTGTAGATAGTAAAGGCATTCAAGCTACATGTAATGTTGGAATCATGTGAAGTTCATGATGTCATGTTAGACTTGGGATCTAGAAATAAAATTTGGTTGAAGGAAACATTGGAACTAATGGGTTATTTAAATTTAGTGTATTCCTTGATAAATTTTATTCAAGTGAATCAATCTAGGATTTACCATGTTAACAAGTTGGAGGATATAGAGGTGAATTTGGATGGTGTCAACTTGTATTGGTTTTGAACTTATTAAAATTGTGGATGGGAAAATCCCTTATGTTTCATTGCTAGGGATAGATTGGGATTTTGATAATGATATGGTATTAGACCTGATACAATAAAACATGTCATTTGAGGTGGAAAGGAAGTGTATCATCCTTTTGTACTTGTGAAGGAAAAGATCTTTATAGAACCTGTTGAAGGGGATTAATCCAATAGCATGTTGGATCAATCATATATTATTATGATGGAGTAGCTTAAGCACTATATTAATCAAACTACATACAATGAAATGAGTTGGCATAACTTGTGTTATTTTGACATTGACTTATAGGATGTATTGAATCATTAGAAGAACAGGAAATATGAATAGTTTTCTCAATGGTGTATAAGGGTGGTATAGGTAATACGCAAAGGTGGAGAACTTAGGGACCCCTCTAAGTTCAATGGAATGTGTAAAATAGATAATTTCGTATCTAGCATGAAGGATAAGATTGCAAGGGTTGGCAGGTGTGGGTGGGATTATTTTTTATCCCAGCGGAAATACAGTGACTTCCTTTGCATGGGAACTCGAGCAAAAAACCAATAATGAGGCAGAATGGCTTGCGCTCTATTTTGGAATGAACCTAGCAATGCAACTCAACATTTCTGATATCATTATTCTAGGCGAATCTAAGCACGTAATTAATCAAATGAATAAGGGCTTTTACAAAAGTGTTATCAAAACAAAAAAGAATACATGATCGTATTTGTCAGGTCACAACTGAAATTCAAGTTTCATACTTCCATATTCTCTACGGGAACAACTCTGAGGAGAATAAGTTGGCGAATTTAGGAGACAAACTCAAAATGATAATTAGCAAAGTGAAGGGAACCATAAAGTGTTGTTATGTTCCTTAATCCCCTTATCAATAAATGGAAGCTATGGGGGGCCTTCCCTAGCATGATTTCCACCCACTCTAATATCAAGACACATACAGGAGAGGCGTTTCTACACATCTGGATTTTGACGAATGCATTAAATTTCTCTGCCAGAAGGCAGGGTACTTGGCAGCTGGTTCTCGATCTCCAAGGCAGAGGCCATGTGATGGCTTTAAAGATTGAGCCAGAGCAAGGCAGATGGATAGGATCTTTCACACGATCCATTACAATGAAATCCCTTTTTCGCTCATTCTGAACCTAATGTATGTTCCATTATCGCTCCTTACAAAGTTGTTAACAACTCTGCCATTGCTGAAAAAGATTTTGACAGCAGTGTTTTTGGCTTCGAAGAAGATAGAGATTTTGCTGGTCTCGTCACAATTAAATATTGGAATTCAGCAAAGACGGAGGCAGTGTCCCCGTACAAAGGTTTCCCCAAGATTTGTTTTGGAATTCTTGGGAATCTGCAGCGATCTAGTCTGGCATAGATTTGGGTTCAATTCCTCCCTCATTGGGTTTTTGTTTCAGTAAAGAATTTGGTACAGTCCCTCCCCCACTGGAAGGACTCAGCATTTCAGGTATTTCCCGTGTCCATCCAGTCGAAGGTCTAGTCAATTCAGAGTTTCCCCCTCACAGTCACGAAATGGCGGATAATGAAGCTACACTCAAAGAGACATCAAGAAACATATCAGGTGGCTCTACGACATCATAAACAGAAGCATTACTGAAGGCAGTCGAATAGTGGAATGGATGGCTAGATAGATAGAAAATCGGGACACCAGGATCGAAGATAATCACCGTGACTTGTATGAAATTATGGGCACAATGGGCTACATGAAGGACGACCTACGCAAACCAGTGAACATGAATCAAAGCAGCCACATGCACGACTACCCTTCCAGAGTTCAAGCAATGGAGGAAGCATCGATGGTTCAACCAGTCTTAGACACAAAAGGGAAGCAGCGGGTTTAACCCTGCTAAAATGGATACTTTATGTTTTTTTTTTCGTTGTCTAGTACTTTATGTTTTTTTGTTGTCTAGTTTTAGGTGTTTACATTCGTATTTATACCACTAAAGGATTAGAAGTTGCAGCAGACATAGATGTAAACTCGGATATATAACAATCTGCCCAAACGATTTTGTAATTTTGGGTTCCATGGCACTCTTGGTTGATCTCAGACCCTCTATTTTTGCAAGATTGGCTAGTAATATATTTACGGCTTCATTTAAAAAAAAATGAAGGATAAGATTGACCTTAAGAATTGCATCAAAATCTTTTGATTCATTGAAAACTACTACTATAATGTGGTGGGTGTTATCATATTATTTTCTTATGGTTGCAAAATTTAAAACATTTACACTAAAGATATCACAAAGTAGAATTACAAAGTAGAATTAACTACTATATGAAGCTCAAAACTATGAAAAAAATATTAAATTATTTAAAGTGGAGAAAACTCTACTTTCGGTTTATCCAAAATGGATAATTATGTGGCCCTCCCTTGCATATGTTGCACAAAGAAAGTAATAGTTTGTGTGGCCTTTTGAATGTCATGGTCACCTCAAGAGTTGATTTAGTCAAAAAAAATATTATACCAACTAGATTTCATGGCCACGCATAGAGTAAATACAAGCACATGGGCCAATATTTAACATGGAGATCCATTTCCTCCCCAAGGAAATCTATAAATTAAGGACTCCTCTAACCATTTTTACAAATTCAATTCATGAAAGGTTATGTTATTGTTTTTTTTAATATTCAAAACCCACTTAATTCCATTCTTGATATTTAGTTTCATCAGTGGTCATGTTGCCCAACTTATTTCCACTCCATTGGCCTTAACATAAGGCAATTTTTTTCTAAATCCTCTTCAATATTGAGAGAGTGTTCTAAAGAGAATAGAGACCTTCCAAAGGGAGAGCTTGAAGTTCATATCCATCACTCCCCCAAGTTTAAATATTTCATTTTGCATCTATCTATTTCAATAGATGTTAATATGAATCATTTAGTGTTTCCCTAGAAAAGATTTCCAAATGGATTACATATGTATTAATTAGATTTTATACTAAATTTCTAGGTTACTAGTCTTATTATAAAGTTGTAGAATTGCTTACTTCACTCTCATTGTGTAAAATTTTGTTTTCAGAAGGATTATCCACTTTGGTCCATCTCATCTTGCTTCATAGTAAACATGATTCATCAAGAACCATCTTCTAAGCTTTGCTTCTTTCTTCATCAAATCTACATGTAATTTATGCTTACGGATATGTTATCTTGATTAGGACACTTTTCTTTATCATTTAATTATTTATAACAATCAACATAATAGATTATATCGATGTTGTCCCCAACACATCTACGAGGCTTATCATCTTGAAAATTTCCATTTCTTCCATCCCCACAAAATTGCATAGTTATCAAAGTTTTTTCTACACAACTACAAGGCCTATAGTTCACATAGTGATGTCGTTGGGAATCACACACACCATAAGACACGTGGGGGAATTGTAGATCTACATTTAAGCCCTCACAATTGGCTTAGAAAGTGAATTTCATAGGATCTTTTACTTGCTAGGAGGTTGATATAATGCAACATCATTTTCTCATACCTATTGATTGCTTTATTTGTTCTTTATTTGCTTGAAATAGAATCAAACTAAAGAAATTGGATTTGATAAAAGAAATCACTTTTTCTCTAAGCATTTTTCATTTATGTTATTTATTTTCTAGCAATGTTTTAATTTCAACAACTTCATAGGAGTGTTTGCACAAAAAATTTACCATATAAGCAAGTAACCTTTAAATTCACACTTAATCTAATTTGTAATCTAATGTTTTCTCAAGAAAATATCTAACAAATGACCCATGCACTAGAATCAACTTGCAAGAGGTTGTAGTCAACACGAGACTAGTAGATCCTACTGAATGAAACCCATTATTAGATTATATTAGGACCTCGGAGTTAGGTATTCAAATAACACTCCAAGGTTATGATAATTGGAAACTAGAAGTTTACTAAAGTGAGGAAAGGAGTCCTCAAGGATCAAAATTGAGGTCAAAGACATGCCTCAAAATATAGACCAAAATATTGGGTTGGGTAAAGTTAGTGTGGATTTTTTTTCTACACACTAATGGAAGGGTTCTCTAACACGTTGTTAGCACTCCGTTTGAAACAGTGGAGTTACGGGCTTGGAAGAATTCGAAAAAGGGTCATGTTCAATGAAGAATTATACAAACACCCCTCAAGTTATCCAATCGAAAGTTTATGTCGGTTAGGACCATCAGATGAAGAAGAGACCTCGATCTATGGTGGTAGATCCTTTCAAAGGTCAAGACATGCAGCAGTGAAAATGAGGTAAAGAGGTGTCGTAGATCAACGATCCAAATTCACAATGGGGAAGATCGACCATAGAGCGTGGTTCCACAGGCTGAAAGATGTGAGGAAATATTTAAGTTTGGTATTCACGAAGCCTGTTAAAGGGGACAAGCAATGAAAGGCCGAGATCAAGGCAAATCCCGATCGACGGCCTGAGGCGATTTCGCTGGGCAAACATGCATGGAAGAATGAGCTTTTTCAAATTGCGAAATGGATTAAATGACGGAGGCATCTGATGGTGGAGATAAGAGTATGAGCATATTTATGGCCATAGATGATTTCACGTTCCGAACTAGCATGGATAAAGTCGCGATTCCAAATCACGAAAAGTGGTACTGGCTACAAAGATCAATGGTCACGACAAAGGCGGGGATATCTCTAAGGTCATGGTTCATTTTGCAATTTGAACTAGCGTGGATGGGGTCAGGATTTCAATTCACGAAAAGTGGTAGGGTCCGCTCCGATCGGGCGGTCCCGATGAAGGCTGATCATGAATCGATGGCTAATGTTTAAAGAAGTGTGGACGACGGGTGTGAAAGGCGCCCAAATCAAAGGGTTGAGAGAGTCTTAAGGCTGTAGGTATCACATCCAGGAAAGATCTGATAGTAGAAGGGGACGTTCACACACATGATTTGCCTCCCTACAGATTAATTTATTCCCTGAACACCATTTGTAGCATGCATACAGGAGAAATCATCCCCGTGGTAGAGCCATATCACCTAAAGATGGGAAGCCTCCGTGTGGTTTGGCATGCAGAAGTAAGGAAGTAACTGGCGAATCTGCTCTTCACATGGAGGAAGGTCGGCATGACAGGGAAGACCATTTTGTTTCCTACATCACAAGAGCAAGGGAGTGTGAGAACGTCCACTCCATGTGCTTTGCAGCATGGGTCGACTACACAGGGCGACACCCAAAAATATTTCCCGTAGCAAATAGTAAGGTTCCGTAGCCGATGAAGCAATGTGACTAGATCTCCAGCAGGTAAAAGATCACTTGGCTCATGCCCTCACACATGTTAGCATCGAGACACTCAATGACAGAATGTGTAGGAATGATGATCGGTCATTGCAGAGTCCAGTCTCTTAGCCTTATATATATTCCTTTGTAATGCTAGGAATGAGCTAACATACTTTAAGAGCCTGAGGTTTCATTTTGTTGCGAGTCCATAGAAGTTCGAGAAGTTGGCGATGGAAATTTGGTTCGAAAAGCTTGTCCGTCTGGGTGTGTTGATGGTTGGTTAGCAAATTTCTACTCTTACTCGTCGCTTTGGTTTTCCATACCAAGGATGACACCAGCCATCAGGGCGTAGATGTGAAGAATTTTGAGATATATACCCGTTTTTAGATGCCCACACCTCCAGTGGCGCATTGCCTGGACACCCATATCCCGTAGGTGTTTTTCCAGGAACCCCTGACACCATCGCTGCCTCCAAATCCTCCACACAAGAAGACAGTCCCAGGCTGCACTCTGTGGGAGTAGTTGTTTGGATGGGAGCATCAAGGGTCCAATGCCTACACAGCCCTATTTGTGAATTCCACTCGCCAAAGGTGATGGGGCTGGTGGAGGTACGCTCCACCGTATTTTTTGTGGGAGAGCCCACCTCATAGAAGGTGAGGAGTACAAAAATTACAAGCTGCTGCAAAGTCTTTCCTTTGCCAGAAGCAATATGGCCCTTCTTCCAAACCCCCAGTCTAACAGTGTTACCCAGAGAGAGAGGGGCTGTAGAGAAGGTTGAGCAAGTAAGGGACACAAACTGCCCTGCCAGTTTGAGTCCATGTAGAAAGGTGATTTTGAACACAGAGGAGACACAAAGGAAGGGGCAGAAAGGGCACTATGCTGACTCGACAAACCGGCTATAGAATCCAAAACTCAGTCAATGGTGACTCTCCTGAAAGTGGCCAAAAGACATCGTCCTCGAGGTCTACAAGTGCAGCAACAAAAACGTCAAGTTTTCACCTAGGCTAAGCATGCCCACTTATTCCATAATGTCCGTTAATATTTGTAAATCGTGGCGATAGTACCACACTCTAAACTGTTAGTGTCTGATTGTGACTGAAAAACAGTTTCTAGGTTTTGTTTCGGGGATTAGTTTCATGTCTAAAATAGTATAAATATACTCCCGGTAGAGGGAGATAGAGGCACGGGGTCTTCACTTAGTGAAACCATGCCATAGCACATTTGTTCATGGCATATGAAACAATACCCCTATTTTCAAAAAATATTGGAAAATAACTCCCAAAATCATTTTTTTAACCCCCTCCCAATATGCTTTCCCAATTTAAAAAAACCCCTATTTTCACTATGTATTGCATGTATCCGTTTTTCATTTACATTTTTTATACCCATTTATATTTCTACCTAGTATATTGACATGATACCCCACATGCATTCTACAAAGAAGTCAATTATGACCTGAAAGACAATGCCAAAAGACCCTGTCCCAACCACATGTTCCACAATGTAATTGATGGTATGTCAAGTCAATAAAAGAATAAATAAACAATTGGAAAAAATTTCCATTAAGAAACTATTCACTTAGATTCTTGGTTGTGACCTAATGAATTCTCACTGTGAACACAATATAGGTAAACCTGTTTAGGCTACCCATTTCTACCACCTATAGTTGTAGCTATGATGTGTCCTGACTTTGCACCCATACCATCAACAATAGCTGGCTCAATATCCTGCAATTGATTTACATTGACATGTCAGGGAAGAACCATGTATAAAAAGTCCTTCCATGAAAACAGGAAACAAGCATACAATAAATGCCTCCTTTCATTTCTTGCTTCAAATGCAAATATTTCTCTCAAAAAAAAATTATCTTACTTTCTCATCATCAACATCTAATTTGTTGTTCTTATCCTCATCTCAAGTATCTCTCTACAAAGCCAGTCAACATTGTTCACTGGCTTTTTCAACCTGTTGATTGTCCTTGAGCTTCCCACACCTCCACTGTGCCCTAAGCTCATTGATGCCATAAATGGCCTGAGTTTCAACAATCTAGAAATTAGTGTATTATTCCCCTTGGGATTCTATTCCCCACCCTCATCTAGTTTGAATTTGATCAACTTGAAGATGCTTCCAAGATGTGAAAAACAAGTTATGAACTATATGTCAGAGCGCTAATCAAAATGACAGCACTTCAAAAATGTAGATGATTTAAAGACATATTTTGAAGACATCGTGTTTGTCAATAGGCATTTTATTGGACACTAAGTATGTTTCCCCTTGACCAAAAAAAAATATGTGAAGAGCTCAGTTCCTTCCAAAGGGCATTTTACTGGGCACTAAGTATGTTTCCCCTCGACCAAAAAACAAGATGTGAAGAGCTCTGTTCCTTCCAAAGGGCCTTAAGCCCTTAAAAATAAAAACAGAACAAGAGTTCTCATGCTTCATTAAAATCCTCTTCGTTGGATAGGATTTAAGCCTAGTTCTAACAGTACTTACAGGAAAACAAAGATCATGGTTTCTCAAAAAATATTTTTGCATTGAGAAAGCTTCTTACATAAATTGTTTAAATTTTTAAAGGTCAGAAAAACTGTGAACACGAGTATCAGTATCATGGTATCACCACAATAGAGCCAACACAAGAACTTAAAATATACACACCAACAACAATAGCCTTTACAAAATATTAGTTAATGATAAGACACCAAAATCCTAGGAGCTAATTTTATCATGGTTCTCTAGATAAACAATTTCAAAACATAACATTTTAGAAAAATGACTCAAAGTTCGGGCATAGCGGTCCAATTCTAACTTGAAATAATAGCAACCAGAAATAGAAACACACAAAGATTAATCATGCAAAAGAATTAAATCATCTATCAAGCTACCACAGTTACTATAATTAATTAGAAAAATGAAAGCAGAAAAATCATTAAAGTTGCAAAAAGGCTTGTATAAAGTAAGTGAAACTTTGAAGGTATTTCTCCTTGAGTAAGCATCAGCTATGATCATAGAATCATAAAAGGTAAACCATATTCAGAGGAACCATGTAAATGATAGAAATGAGCACACTATTACTAGCTCGATGTCTTTTATGTGATCTAAATCCAATTGCAACCCCCTAACTTCCATGTACTATAACTACAATTGAATCTCCCCTTCCCACATGCTACTAAAAATGAGAAATGGAGAAATGATAATGAAACAAGAAATCACCAAGAAATAGGGAAAACAGGTTTTGGGGTGAGACCATATAACAGTGTTTTTAACAATGTGACTCTATGATTGAATATTTGTGTTGTTAGAAGGGCTGCTACAGAAATTTCAAATGTGGATTTATGGGAGTGCTGAGATTATCTTCAGCTTTGGTTTCCTCCAAGTTTTCTATACATTCCTACAAACTCACCAATATGTCACAAAAATAAGCCCAGAAAAGGGTCATCGTTACTGGTTGCAATCCATTCCAAGTGCCAATGGAAACAAGTCCTTTATGTTATGAAAATATGTTACAAGTATGATATACTTGAGTGTGATATCTCATGCCCAATGCATGCTATGTGACTATTATGAGTTTCCATAATTGGCTAGTTGAGTACAGATTTTATCTGGGGCTGAGTTTACTGCTGAAATTGACTTGAAATATGACTCCAAATGTGTCTCAACAAGCGTCCAAATGATTATGTGGAAGAAGTCCTGTATTGTTAAACCTCTCTGAAATTCAAACCATATGTTACCTAAAAATTTGTAGGGGTTTTATAGCTACAAGGCAAAGCCATCCCTACAACAAACTCAGTAACTCAGGGAAGTGGCCATTATCACCTCACCATTCTCCCTTGGGCTTTGGGTTGGTTCATGCTAGCTCCAGGGGTGTTTCCCTAAAGTAAGAATACAGGGGTTTTGACGGGAAAACACAAGGTGATTATGTAATAAAACCCTCACAGAATCAGAGTAAATGAGAAAAGAAATAAGGAGGAGTAGATGGGGATATTAGTGCCTTATCCATTGGGCCTAGGCAACAATTTACTACATGTGATTCTAAGCATGCAAGACACAACACTCTTGTGGGCATGAGATTCGAGTGTTTTAGTTTCTCCAATCTGAGACAGCTACCTATCCAACGCTTCCAAACATGGGTTTTTAGTGATAATAATCATTTTTATTCAAAATAACTATAAAAAAAACTTGAACCAGTATCTTTAATAACTGAGCCAGAGTTGAATACAACAAAGAGAGATTTTAAAAGGTCATCAGAGAGTGAAATCAATATTCATAATGATGGAGACAATATTTTGAATTTTTCTTCTTATCTTGAAGAAATTAGGATACAATCACTAGATACAGGCATTATTTCAGAGCAGACCATGAGTGAAAAGTAGTTTGGTCAGAAAAGGAAAAGCATGGAAAAAGAAATTAGAGGTTCTCGATTAGTGCCTGAAAGTGAGTTCCTAGATCGTAGAAAAGCAGTGACGGATAACATTGTCAGCAATTTTGATTATTTTAAACAAGGAAACACTAAAGAGAGCATTCAGGTTTCAAACTGTAAAGAAAATTTGAAAGGTGAAAAATATTTTGAAAATATTCATGAAAATTATGTTCCTAATTTCAAAGATCATTTGCTTTCTCCATTTGTGACTAAAGACAATGAAGTTAGGTTAGTTCCAAACACTTCTTTGCATCAGAATTCAATTCTGAAGAAGAAAAGAAAGCTCTTGAAGAAACATAATTCAGGGTTATCAATTCTACCAAAGAGATGAGATAATCAAATAAAGATAAATATTTGCATGGAAGAAGAAAATGTTCTTGAAGTATTATCTGGAGTAGATCCTCGAAAGAAAAGGACACAGATCAAGCCAAGGAAACTTAACTTTGATGAACATTTGCATTTGGTAAAAAGGGCAATAATTGAAGCCGAAGATGAAACCAAGAAAGATGTAGAAGGCTCGAATAAAGGAGGCATAGCAAGTGCCAATTACAATAATGGAGAAAATATGGCATCGGATAATGCTTGTGTGTTAAATGAATGCTATTTGAGAACTAATAATATATTAAGTTCTAATAGTATTGAAACTGAAGGTGATTTTCCACATGGGCAGATGTATTCAATTTTTATGGAAAGGCCTATGTGTTTGCCACCAAAGGCTGATAAATATTGTTTGTAAAGTAGCCTACCGAGTGATGAAGTTTCCCTACCTCCCTCTAAACGATGGCATAGAGCTTAGGAAGCTATGTCTACATGTGTTGTAGAGGCTGCAACTACTTTAGTGGAGCCAGTGCCAACTCGTGTGACTGGATAGGATGATGCATACAAGATTTCTGCAAATGAAAAATATTATACTAAATGCTTTGATAATGATAAGAAGTCAGTTAAGGGAAATGAGGAATGTGTCGAAGTAGACACATTGATTCAAAAAGAAGAAATCGAAACTGGAGGTAGTAAGAAACCTGTGGTGTCTTCAGATCCATATCAATCCTTTATAAGGTTTTCTAAATTAAGGTGCCTGCACGGCATGCTTCCCAAACAGTTTCCACATTTGGCTACATAAATGTCTCTCTGTAATTGTGTATTGGATCATACAGGCATTGTGAATTAACACTTGGTCCTAATGGATACAACCCTCCAAGAATCTCTCTTATAAATATAAAATCTCTCACCAAATCAAACAAAAGGCAAGGAAACTATCTTTTCCTATAGTAAAGCCTGAACCCTCAGTTGAAGGGTCATTAGTTCATAGTCCATGGAACATGTTGCTAAATCCAAGTTATTGTTTTAACGGTCATTCAAATCCTTGGAAGAAGGGTAACAATCTCATCATCCACGAACCATGTAACTAAATCCAATATGGCTGACATCAGCAGGCCTACAACATTAAGTTTGCAAGATTCACCACGTAAAGAAACCTCAACATATGAAATCTCGAAAGAAACTGCTTCATATATTAAAAAGATAAACTACAAACTGGGTGCACTGAGTATTTTTCACAATCAAATCTCTCGTTTCCATACATTCACTTTTATTGCAATTACTTGGAAGGTTAAAAATCAATATGATCCAGAAAACATCTTAATAAAATACTAGTAGTGATAGAGATTTTGGAAATTACAAATATATATTATTCACAACATGCTCTCAATGGACATAAGCAAATAACAACACCTTCTCTAAGGATGCAAGCCGATCAACAGTAAAAGCATCTTCTTGCACAGCTCCACAATCAAGCAAAACCTGCAACTCACAGCATCTTCAATTAGTAGGGTGCCTATGCCTAAGAAAAATATGAAAAGCAGAAAGTAATAATTTAACCAACTTGTAAAAATGGTCAAAATTTTTCCCAGGATATGGTCCAAATGGTGGTATTCTTACAAACTATCCACCTATCTTAAATTCTGTGGACCCACACTCAACAGTTATAGTAAGTTGCCTTAAATTTATAGAAGTTGTGAAACAAGCTCACACAACAACTATTAGATTAATCTTGTGTGTTACTATCAGAATTTGCACCAACATATATAAGCATGGATCCTAAGGATGGGAAATGAATAGTAATATCTAATGTACAACCTTATTACCATAAGAATATTTTTGGGTTTTTCCAGTGGCATTCCGACATCTATGGAATACATTCTGATTTTGATGACTTAATGAGAAATATGGTCCTGACTCCTGAGTATTGACATCTTTTCCTATGACTATCATGAGTATCATGAGTTATCTATGTGTCTTATAATCTCATTGTGATTACTGATTTGTAAATGTGTAACTACTAATGTTAAATATGCATTGATTCTGATTTCTATTGAATATTTGTAAAAAATTGGATCTAAATGTCTATATTTTTAATAGATATATAACTTGTCCTATCGAATAGTTGCTTCTTGCTCATGTTCAGTGGAAGCATTTTGAACAAAGAAAAAGATAAGGTGAAGTGGATCCTCTCTCCAGAGAGCAATGCTAGCTGTAAAAATAGACTGATGAAAAATTTGTATTGAAGCAGCACTAGCTTTAGGATGAATTTGATCTCTCCTAGGGATGAAAATGGATTCCAAAAACATTGCTATTGTTGGTGTAAAAATAGATTGATTTTTGCTCCCGATAAAGCTAGCATTGTTCTCTCCAAAGAGCACTGCTAACTTTAGAAATAGGCTGATTACATATTTGTCTTGAAGCAACAGTAGTTTTAGAGTGAATTTGATCTCTCCTAGTGTTGAAAATGGATGCAAAAAAAATGCTATTGTTGGTGTAAAACTAGATTGGTTTTTTCTCTCCATAATAATGTTGGTGTTTTTTGGTTTCATAATGATTTTATGCTATCTTTATCTTCTACTTTCTCCTCAAAAGCAGTGCTTTGATTCCTGATTTGAAAGTGCTTTTCTCTATTTTTAAAACTCTGCTTTTTTCTTAGTCTCAGCACTGAATTTAGCATTTAATCTATGCCAAGTTTATCTGATTTATAGGCCCCAATTTTCTCCTAATCAGCATCGCTGCTTTTGCTGAATTTAGTCTACTGATAGGCTACATACTCTTTCAAGAAAAGCGCTATAGTTCTGCTTATGGAAACAATGACTTGGCTGCTACATGCAACATTATTCTTTATGGAAGAAAGTTGATCAGGGCCTCCACAAAGAACTTTTGCTGCTATATTTATCCTTCATAAATCTGTCGATTAGTCTCCCCAAGAGAGCACACCTCTTGAAGATACTTTTGTGCTTTGTGCTTTGTATATATAAATATATATACAACCAAAATCGATCAAATCACAACCAAAAAGATCAATATACTACCAAAATGGATCCAAATTGTATAATAGCTAGGAAATTCCCTCTTCAATTGATAAAAAAATCTGCAGATGAACAATGTGATTTTTCATTTTTTCTTCTCTTAGTTCTTTATCGAACGAACTGCACAAAGTATCTCAAGCGGAGACATGCATGACAGAAAAGTCCAAAAGTTCTCTGTATTTCATACCAAAGGAATTTGACATAGTGAAGCCAAAGTTCAAAATTAATAGCAAATGGAAATACAAATACAAAGAAGCCAGAGTTCAAAATTAAGTTTCAGATTCAAATTTACCTCCTAGCACTTACAAGCATTGGCCCTTTAGTGAATGTGTTTTCCTAGCGGCCATGTAGTTCTTTCAATCCAACACTCTGAATAGAAAGATATCTATCAATGATGTTCACTGTGAGATACAATGTCTCTGCAATTAGGTCAAATCTCATATGCACCTGCAAAATTTTGATATCAAGTCTAAGAAATAGCCCATATAACCCTCTTCTAGATCTAAGCATGAAAGCAAATCGAACTAGTATAGGAACAAATTTGTACCTCTAAAAACCAATTAATGAGGATTTCCCTCATATTCTCCTTGATTTCAAACTTCCTTCTCATATAATCTGGAGGTACGCAGCTCATGTTCTAGAGATACAAATCTCTGAATTTTTCGTAAAAGAAAATAAATTTTACCTTTGCATTCACAAGAAAAAATGTAGTCATTGACATTGAGACGTACCTCAATCTTCCAGTAGAACTTGTATATATCTTCAACATATTCAACAACTGTCAGTTGGTTGTCAAGGTCTCCATCATCAATGCTAGGGACGTCCCTGAATGAATCCTGAAATGCCCTTCTGAAAATTATAATCATTTTCTTTCCACTTAAATCATAAATAAACATAAAGTTGTCTTAATTCTATAAAACCCGTTAGTAATTGGGGGTACCTTTGGTTGGTGTATTTGGATATGAATCAATGCTAACCAAAATAAGTATCAGTGAATTTATAGGACTTAAATCAATAATACAGACCTCACTTCGAGCTAATAGTGTTGCAGTCGTTGATTGGGGTTTCCTTTCTTTCAGTTGGTATGGTGTTTTTAATCCCCCCATCTTGTGCACTTGAATATATGCTATCACTGATAGAATTTGTAGAATTCCTCTGAGTTCTAATAGTAGGGTTCTATTTGTTTCCCCAGACTACCCCTGCCCTTTCTTTTTCTTCTACCCTCGGAACAATACCCCCTCCTTGGGATTGCTGGAATAAAAAAATGAAAAGATTAAAAGAGTGAGATTCCTACAGCTCACGGAAAATAGATAATGGAATGAGATCCCTATAACAGAAAGAAAAGAAACACACTAAACATGCCCAGAAAAATAGAATACTAGGCATGATGATGAAGAAAACAAGTAGATCACCACAGAGGTTGTCTACCCCTACTTGTTTATGGCTGGGACAGTATACAGAGTGAACTACATTATTTTTAAGTCTTATGTCATTCGTTTAAGTTCTTCAATTGACTTTTGTATTTCTAGATTGCAGAAAACACAGGAACACAGCTAAAACTTACCATAATTTTAAAAATTTGTCCAAGGAACAATTTAATAGACAATGGGATTGAGAAGCTACTAGTTTTCACTAGAAATTCTTCCAAAATAGTTTGTAATCTTCTTTTACATGAAAATGCAAGCAGCCTAAAACTACATCTTTACGAACAAGGTTCAAGCAATGTCAAATATGATTATTTGGCCAGCTGTGAAATCAAGGTTAGCTTTTTATTTGAAGTAAAGCCCACAATCCTTGAGATATGCTTATTCAAAAAGTGTGCAACATTGAAATTACTCGTTTAAATTTATTTTTGCATAATTATTTTTTCCTAGTTCTCTTCTGTTGAAATCCATGCTAGACAGGAGTGGTCTCAACTTGTGCTTGATTGATGATTGAGATTTCAAACAGTTTACCAAATACAGTTTGACGTCTCTTTTATATGTAGATGATGATTCCACTATATTTTGGGCAATAGGAAGGAATTCAAGTGTGTTGGCTACACATGCTGAACATTGTGGAAATGAAGTTTTGATGGTTGTCCCCTTTGAGGGCATAGATTCAGCAGAGGTGCTCTTCTTTACTTCACTAGAACAAACTTGTCATACTTTATTTTGCCTTTTTATCATCTTATATCACAAATTTATTTAAATTGAGTATTCTTAAAAAAAGGATATCATTTCTAGAGGCAAACTATAGTCTCCATGATTGACAGCTCTCTCCCACAGCTTGTAAAGGTAGAAGAATGGCATGTTGGCTCACAAAGATGTCAAGAGTGCAATTTATATGCTACATAGTTGCTTACAAGTTATTTCTTCTTTAGTCATTTTCTGCATTTCCTTTTGTAAATATTTTTGTGAGAATATAGGATGTATTTTTCAAAAAAATAAGGTAGGGAATGTTAATTTGCATTTGCAGCCTGTTCCATTACATTCAGAGGCAGAACATGGAGCACGCCAAGGTGTTGATGACAGAGATAGTAAATGAAATCTAGATGGTATTCCAAATGGAAGATCTCACACATACATTTCATTCCTCAATTGCTCACATTTACTCATAAAGTTTTGCAATTATAACACTTGCTTCCTTGTAATCGACCTGTGGAAATTTCTATCTTCTTCAGTTTGTGTGACGAGTATTTCTAAAAAATTTAGTCTTTCAGATATTGCATTTGAGCTAATCTTTCATCTTATCCACAATTAGTGCCAAAGCTCATGAATTCTGTATACATGACATGATTGTCTCATAAATTCTATCTTATCTCAACTTCTAAGGATTATATCTAATAGTTTCCTTGAATATGAAGGTATGGTTAGATATTCTTGGAATAATTATGTACTAAGGTGAGTGACTTCTCAAAGTATGAGGTTTGCCTCATTAGATTGGATGGCCTTACAATACTCCTTTTCTCCATGAAAGAAATCTTTAAGCAACTCATGCACTTTGGGTATTCCTGTAGAACTTCCCACTAAGACAATTTTGTGAATCTGGGTTTTATAATTTTTCATTATCAATGGATTTTTGAAACAAATAAAATGTTCATTGTTCATTTGCCCACTCTCCTAATTTTTTAATGTTGGTCCTGGTTTTCATAGAGACGAGGCAGACAACACTCTCTTAGCCGTCCTGCATGAACTCTGAAGTCCCTTTGGGATATGTTGAATTTGTATTTTTCCCCATTATGTAATGGAGATGATTTCATGTCAAACCCATATACAAGGTTCACTCAATATTTTTAAGACATCCAACCCTGTTAATTTTCAAATAGTTTTGGTGATTCTTCTTTGAGAATCATTGTGATAAAGTAGGATGGCTAATAACAAATTTAATAATTCGACAACTTGTGAGGTATTATTGGGTGGCAATGAGCTTTTAGATAAGCAAGGCAAAGGATTTAATTCCTACCGATGCAGGGTGGAGGTTTGGAGGGTTTTGAACTATGCTAATTTTCCTCTGTATGAAGAGATCAAGAATTTGGGTCCTGAAGCACCAACCACATAATCATTGGTTATGGGAGGTTTCTTTTCATGTAAAAAAAATGGTTACATTCCTATTTTCCAATGCATGTCAATGAAATCATTTCTCCACTAGCAGATGGCAATAGTTAAAAATAGAGCTTATCATAATTCTGAGTCTGTTCTGTTTAAAAGGTAGTTAGATTTAAGTTTTGTTTTGATCACATTGTTGTTTCTGGCATTCCATATTCAATCCAAGCTGGTGTAGCCTGTCAGAATGCCTTCATTATAGCTTGGCATAATGGTAGGCAAGATCTATCAGTTACCCTCTATTTATATGTATATTTGGATCCAGGCAAGCCAAAAGTAATTTAACCTTTTTTTCTAGCAAAAGAAAATGTAATTTTGTTATCAACTATTTAGAACTACAAACATATAGTCAAACCTAATTTTGATGTGTTTTTGGTTGTTATAGATTAGTGTAAAGCTAGTGCTTAGAGAATGGCAATATACTGATGGTTCCAGAAGCCTTCATAGTCATAACACATCAAATTCTCAGCACTCTTTACTTGGATCTTCAACTTTTCATTCACCAACTAGCAGAAAGCTTAAAATAACTGTAGTGGAAGGCAGCAACCTTGCTAGAAAAGACATATCTCGAAAGAGTGATCCTTATGTTAAGCTTCAGTATGGGAAGGTTGGGTTCCCCAATTTCTGAGTTTGATATTTTTCATTTTCTAGAATTAGACTGATCTACATATTGGTGGATATCTACAATGTTTCCTGTAGCTATACTTTGCAGTTGGTTAGCAACATTTTTTTTAATATAATCACAGAACATTCATAGAACAAGATCAATTTCACGAGGTATCAGCCCCATATGGGACGAAGAATTTGAGTTTAACGAGATTGAAGGTGATCAGTATTTGAAATTAAAATGCTACAATGTAGACTTTCTTGGGGGTGAGAGTATGGGAAGCGCCCGTGTGAATTTGGAAGGACTGGAAGAAGGAGAAACCAAGGATGTTTGGATTACCCTTGAAAAAGTTACAACAGTTGAAGTAAGACTCAAAATTGAGAAGAAAAAGCAAGAGCAAGACACTGAGGTGAGTAGAATATGCAATAAAAACCTCATCAATATGTAATTCCATGTCTAGAAACACCGTTGTATTGCCATCAAATGTCTTAGCAAATGGAATTGTGACCAATCTATTAAAAACAGAGAAATTTGCTGATAAATTCCAACCAACCACCCGGCTTGTTGATATGTACTCAGTTGAGTAATCACTCAGCTATGTGGAATAGAGCCCCCAATAAATAAAAGAATTAAAAGGCATTTTTCATCAAAGTATTAAACACAATATACCTTACCTCCAAAAATGTTATGCAGTGGCTCTCCAACGTGCCCCCTCCAACACTGCTATGCACCAGAGAAACCCACCACAAACCCAATTTATTACTTGCCTAACTCCAAGGTGAATTTAAAACATAGGTGAAAGGCAAGCATAGTTGATTGAAAAAAATATACTTATGAAATAATAGTACATAAAAAGCATAGTGTAAAAGAGCTTAGCAGAGGCAAGAGTTGCTAATAAGAGTCGGCACTATAATCTATGGAAACACAAAATAGAAAACTATAGGCAGACCAAAGGGTACGCACTGCATAGAGGCCAAATCGGCTTTGAACCTTACCTAGTAAGCCATAAATTCCCTTCATTTGACCTCTGGGGCTGAAATAAGGTGACGGGACCTTATTCTAATAATCTTGGCTATGACCTCTAGTGGTGTTCACTTCTGATAAGGGCACCTAAAGGTTAAAAAATCTCAAAATATTCAAAAAAGGCATCTGTAAACACGTTCAACTATGCTATTATCTCTGTTATCATTCAGAACTCTCTCAGAACTATGAATGAAGGAACGTAACTAACTGGAAAGATCTTTATTATTGGGCCTTTCCATTGGGGCTCAAACGCTCTGAAACTCCAGTTTGTATACCCGATAGGGATTATTCTGTATCTGACCTATGATCTCAATGCTATGCACCAAAGGACCAACAATGCTATGCACCATGGTGGAAACAAACTATGCACCAGAGGACCAACACTGCTACGCACTAGAAAAAATGCCCTCATTATCCAGAAAACACGATGTTGAAAACCCAAGGACCAACACTGCTACGCACCAGAAAAAATGCCCTCGTTATCCAAAAAACACGATGGAGAAAACCCAAGGACCAACACTACTATGATTTGAAAAAACGGCCTCGTTATCCAGAAAACAGGATGGAGAAAAACCAAGAAAAAACGATGGAGAAAAACCACAAGAAAACCCTATGCAGCATCACGCAGGGTGCATGCAGGCTTATGGTGGAGGCACGGGCGGGATTGTGAAATAAAATATCCCCCAACATATTGCATATTTATATAGTTAAAAAAAAACCCTTTTTACCCCTAATATACCACCAATATATTGGCTTGTAATTTTTTTATTTTTAACCCCCCAATATGAACGGATGTGATATCATATTGGTCCCTAGGTGACACCCCCGTGGATAGAGGTTGGTTGGGAAACTTTCAAGGGACGAGTCTCTCCATTGTAATTTGTTTCTGGATTTCCATGATATGAATGAAATTGCAGAAGAATGATAATTCTTCATGGCAGAGATTCCTGCGTCGTCTTTTCTTTCAATACGTAACTTCCTTACGTGAATGTTTATCATGTTTTCATTCCAATTTGTTATTTTGTTTCATGTCTGAAATAAGTGTTTAACATTTTGGAATTCATACATACTATGCTTCGTCTGTTGTTTCAGATATCCACTAAAGCTTTCTTCTAAAGTCACACAGAATTCATCCTGTAAATTCTCTGTGTGATGGGTTGTTTCCTCTCATCCACTAATCACCTGCAAAATATCTCTTGATTGAAAGATGGGCGGCTATCTTGCCTCTGTCTATAAAGTTCCGCAATTCTTTACCTCTTGCAACACATTCCATACCAGTGTTGTCGACTCCATTGCCCAATGGTCCTCCTCTCTGATCATCCCACCTACACCTTATAACAACATACCTACCCCATTCAGGAATCTAACCTCCTGACCGTTCTCGATTGAATATATTGCATGAGCAAATTTGGTAAGTAAAGAGATATCCCTCTATGATTGTGCTGGGCTAGAAGCACAGTCTAAAGCGGTTCTACTGTTACTTGGGAACGAGCCTTCCTCCAACCTTTGGTTCAATCCCGCTGCTAACAAAATGGCATCGTTGCCAGGGACGAGATTGAAGATCATCCCTAGGTATGAACAACATAGTTTCAGATTTGGTTGTTGATGGCGAAAAACAATCAGACATCACGAAGGCTGCACACTTTTCACCTAGTGACTCCACTCTTAAAGGATTCAGACTTCGGTGACTCCACTGGTGGTATGACCCAGAAATAAAATTGTCAAAAAGAAATGGCAGACTCTGCTGGGAAAATGAGCCCGTTGTAAGGCCTGAAAATTCATGGTGAAAGGGTAAGATACTCAAGTTTACGTTTCTTCCAAGATGCCTTGTCTTTCCTTGTAAGTTTGTTCTTATATTTTCCTAAATTTATCAAAATAGCCTTCCATGGTTCATTTCGCTCGGAACAGAACTATGAATATATTCCTATATATCCTTCTTTACGAACTGAAATCCTTGCATCATCTTGTACATTTGATTTTGACCAAGACCTTTCGCCCGAAACTCATGACATCAAAGGTCACCCCTATGAACCTCATGAAACCACGATTGGTGACATATCTATTTCACCTAACCTGGTCTCTCCTAGTATTCCAAGCCTATACAAGCCACTACACATGCCTCCTATCCTACATGATTTTCCTGCGAAGCATTACAAGTACCTTCCCAAGTTTGATGGAGAATCCAAAGACCTCACCGCTGAGAAACATTTACAGGCTTTTGAACATTTCTTTGACCTTTTTGAAATAGAACATGATGATGTTTGCATGAGGGATTTTCCCCAATCCTTGCAAGGAGATGCTAAATAATGGTTCAAACACTTGCAGCCTAAGTCCATCAGTACTTGGGAAGTGTTTTCTTGCACCTTTTTGAAATTTTGGGGTAGGAGGAGGCCACTGAATCAAATACTTTCAGAATTTTGTTTCCTGAAGAGGCATGAGGGTGAGGCCATGTCTAGTTTTAATAGAAGATTTGCAAGATTTTATTATAACATGCCCAAGGAAGTCCAACCTCTTGAAAACACTGCCAAAATCTATTATGCAACTACCTTTCCTCCTGAACTGTCATTACTTCTTTTGGAAAGAAAATCAACCACTCTGCAACACATGTTTACTAATTGTTTGGAGGTTCAAGAAAACCTTAAGATGTCTCAAAAATTGTCAGGTCAAGATAGTGGTGGTGAAATAAAAGATACATTAAAATTGGTTGGGCCACATAAACGAAAGGGGATAGTCCCTATTCGGCTAAAGCTTTCCCTTACTAGACAGGAAAATGATCAACCTGATATAGAAGCAGATGGTTCTACTGTTTTATTTTCTGAAGGTTGCAATCTGCTTAGCACCAAATCCATTAATGATGATTTTAAAAGGGATTTCGGTATACCCATGTACGATGAGTATGAGGAGGAATGCCTGGAAGTTATACCCAAAGAGCCGGTTATAGAACCAAGGTCTGCTAATGGAGAAAATCAAGCTGCAATTCAAGGTCAGTGGGCTAATATAGGAAGGGATTATAAGTGTGTTGAAGGTGATAGTATGCCCTTGTGTTATTCCTCATTTGAATTAATAAGGCATAGACTTAAAGCCTCTAAGCGGAAACAGAAGTTAGAGGATATGGTGCATTCCATAGACTTTTTTGGAACAGAAGATGATAAAGAGGAACAGTCATGCAGTCCCTCTTTGCTTATTGATACATCAAGAGTTTGTGATGAGGCGGTGGGTCACAAAGAAAGAGGTAACAGTTCTCAAATAAATGCATTTTTTGTTGATGTATATGTAACTTCGGAATGTATTCTTCTATGTATTTTATATATTGTAACCCGATGTTTATTCTGGGATGTTTCTATTATGTATTTGAGTCA
>LPNX011130911.1:192223-259724 GCA_001517045.1 Pseudotsuga menziesii
TTTTTACTTTTCACCTTCAGGAATATCATCCCATAGGGAAGGATTGTACTTGCTCGATTTTGTTGAATAAAAAGATGATGTCCATGCTGAGGCATATAAGGAAGGTGAGGTTCTAGCTCCAGAATTCTTGAATGAAAGGGTGGATATTTCATTTGAAAACAGTCATGGGAATCCCCTTTCAAAAATCTTTCAAATATCAGCCTAACAACTCACCAGAGGAGGAGCATTTTGGACAGCTTTCCCATGATGAACAGAGGATAGAATATGCTGGAGGTTTCCGTGATTTCTATGACCCCATAGCAGAGTACATGGAGAGGCTAGGTAATGGTAATGACTGGTTATATCTATGTTGTAAAGATCAGTTTATTTGCTATAGCCTTCTTCCATTGTGCATTTCATCTTTTTTCTTAATCAAGCATGAAAAGGAAACAAAATTATTCAATAAGTTGCATGATTGGCTTCATTGGAAGTCAGAGTTCACTTGATTAGGCATGTGTGCTCAATTAGGTAGAGTAGGTAGGTACAAATAAGCTTGAGTTCTATCGAGCATTTCCCAGTGCTGTTTAGTTTGTTTTCGTTTTCAGTTATAAGTACAGGTTTGCAGTCACAACTGTTCTCAGTTTCAGAGTATGGTCAAGAGCATAGTTTGCAAATTAATTTAAATATGTTACAGCAATAGCTTAGAGCATGTTGAAGATGTCGAAAAAGGACTAAGGGCGTCCCAATGGATCTGGCACTTGGTCTACAGGGTTCTTTTCTACCTCACTAGGAGGATAACATCCCTTGCGGAGCCAGTTGTTAACACTCTGTTTGCAACAATCGAGTTATGGTCTTGGAAGAATTCAAAAAGGGTCATGTTCAATGAAGAATTATACAAACACCCCTCAAGTTATCCAATCGAAATTTTCCATCAGTTAGGACTGTCAGATGAAGAAGAGACCTTGATCTACGGTGGTAGATCCTTCCAAAGGTCAAGACATGCAACAACGAAAATGAGGTAAAGAGGTGTCATAGATCAACGATCCAGATTCACAATGGAGAATATTGACAATAAAGCGTGGTTCCACAGGATGAAAGATGCGAGGAAATATTTAAGTTTGGTATTCACAAAGCCTGTGAAAGGGGACAAGCAATGAAAGGTTGATATCAAGGTGAAGCCCGATCGACAGCCTGAGGTGATTTTGGTGGGAAAACGTGCGTGGAAGAAGGAGATTTTCTGAATCGTGAAATGGATTAAAGGACATAGGCATCTGATGGCAGAGATACGAGTGTGAGCAGATCTACGACCATAGACAATTTTGTGTTCCAAACTAGCACGGATAAAGTCGCAATTCCAAATCACGAAAAGTGGTACTGGCTGCAAAGATCAACGGTCATGACAAACATGGGAATAGATCTATGGTCATGGTTCATTTCATGATTTGAACTAGCATGGACAAGGTCGGGATCTCAATTCACGAAAAGTGGTAAGGTCCGCTCCGATCGGACAGTCCTGATGAAGGTTGATCATGAATCAGCGGCTGAAGTTTAAAGAAACGTGGATGATGGGTGTTAAAGGCACCCAAATCGAAGGGTTGAGAGAGTCTCAAGGCTGTAGGTATCACATCTAGGGAAGATATGATAGTATAAGGGGAAGTTCACACACATGATTTTCCTCCCAATAGATCAATTGATTCCATGTATGCCATTTGTAGCATGTGTACAGGAGAAATCATCCCTGTGGTAGAGACATATCACCTAAAGACGGGAAACCTCCATGTGGTTTGGCATGCGGAAGTAAGGAAGTAACCGGTGAATCCGCTCTTCACATGGGGCAAGGTCGACATGACGGGGAAGACCATTTTGTTTCCTATGTCACAAGATCAAGGGAGTGTGAGAACGTCCACTCCATGTGCTTTGCAGCATGGGTACACTACATAGGGTGACACCTAAAAATATTTCCCGCAGAAAATAGTAAGGTGTCGCAGCCGATGAAGTGATGTGACTAGATCTCCAGTAGGTAAAAGATCACTCAGCTCATTCCCTCACACATATCAGCACCAAGACACTCGATGACAGAATGTACAGGAAGGTTGACCGGTCATTACAGAGTCCAGTATCTTAGCCTTATATATATTCCTTTGTAATGCTGGGAATGAGTTAACATACTTTAAGAGCCTGAGGTTTCGTTTTGTTGCGAGTCCATAGAAGTTCAAGAAGTTGGCGATGGAATTTTAGTTCAAAAAGCTTGTTTGTCTGGGTATGTGATGGTTGGTGAGAAAATTTCTACACTTACCCGTCACCTTGGTTTTCTATACCAAGGATGACACTAGCCATCGAGGCGCAGATGTGAATAATTTTGAGAGATATACCCCTCTTTAGATGCCCACACCTCCAGTGGCACATTGCCTAGACACCCATATCCCATAGGTGTTTTTCCGGGAACCCCTAACACCATCGCTGCCTCCAAAGCCTCCACACAAGAAGACAGTCCCAGGCTGCACTCTATGGGAACAATTATTTGGATGGGATCATCAGGGGTCCAATTCCTGCATAGGCCTATTTGTGAATTCCACTTGCCAAAGGGTATGGGGCTGGTGGAGGTACGCTCCACCGTATTGCCTGTGGGAGAGCCCACCTCACAGAAGGTGAGGAGTACAAGAATGACAAGCCGCTGCAAAGGCTTGCCTTTGCCAAAATCAATATGGCCCTTCTTCCAGACCCCCAGTCTAACAGCATTACCCAGAGAGAGAGGGGCTGCAAATAAGGTTGAGCAAGTAAGGGACATAAACTGCCCTGCCAGTTTGCGTCCCTGCAAAAAGGTGATTTTGAACACATAGGAGACACAAAGAAGGGGAAGAAAGGGCACTATGCTGAGTCGACAAACTGGCTAGAGAATCCAAAACCCAGTCAATGGTGACTCTCCTGAAAGTGGCCAGAATACATCGTCCTCAAGGTCTACAGGCGTAGCAATAGAAACATCGGGATGTCACCCAGGCCAAGCATGCCCACTTATTCCATAATTTCTGTTAATATTTGTAAATCATGGCAATAGTACCACACTCTAAACTGTTAGTGTCTGATTGTGACTGAAAACAGTTTCTAGGTTTTGTTTCGAGGATTAGTTTCATGTCTAAAATCATATAAATATACTCCCGGTAGAGGGAGATATAGGTTGGTTGGGAAACTTTCAAGGGCCGAGGCTCTCCATTGTAATTTGTTTTTGGCTTTTCGTGATATGAATAAAATTGCAGAGGAATGATAATTCTTCATTGCAGAGATTCATGCATCGTCTTTTCTTTCAATATGTAACTTCCTTACGTGAATGTTTATCCTATTTTCATTCCAGTTTGTTATTTTCTTTCATGTCTGAAATAAGTGTTTAACAGTTTGGAATTCATACATACTATGCTCCGTCTATTTTTTCAGATATCCACTAAATCTTTCTTCTAAAGTCACACAGAATTCATCCTGTAAATGCTCTGTGTGATGGGTTGTTTCCTCTCATCCACTAACCACCTGCTAAATATCTCCTGATTGAAAGATGGGAGGCTATCTTGCCTCTGTCTGTAAAGTTCCACAATTCTTTACCTCCTGCAACACATTCCATACCAGGACTGTCGACTCCATTACCCAATGGTCCTCCTCTCTGATCATCCCACCTACACCTTATAACAACATACCTTCCCCATTCAAGAATCTGACCTCCTGATCGTTTTCGATTGAATATCTTGCGTGAGCAAATTTGGTAAGTAAATGAGAGATCCCTCTCTGATTATGCTGGGCCAGAAGCGCAGTCTAAAGCGGTTCTGCTATTACCTGGGAACGAGCCTTCCACCAACCTTTGGTTCAATCCCAGTGCTAACACACTTGTTTACACCCCCTAATACATGAGTAATAGAGAAGCATCTTAGTGGCCCATTCTTAGGTCTCCACTTAATTTACATGTTCAAGGATTGTGACTGCTACTTGAGAGGGATAGTTAAAAACCCCATTGGATTTACTACCCTTATATGTCAACATATTTCCATTAATTTAACTAAATTTTCACATTTAAACAATCCCCTTTAATTTTGATTCCCAAAATAAATGTGTGGCATCAATATCCTTCATACAAAATTGAGATGATTTGAGACTTAAACTTCTTGAATATTTCCTTGTTGTTTCCAAGTAACAACATATCATCAACACATAATACCATATTAACAAAATTCTCACTAACTTGTTTGGTATACACATAATGAATGTCTTTGCTTCACAAAATTAAAGTCCCAACATATAAGTATAAAACATCTTATACAACAAATTTGATGATTGCTTCAACCATAGAGAGACTTCTTCAAGCTGTAAACATGGCCTCCTTTCCTTTCATATTGAAACTTTACGGTAGTGACATATATATGTTGCTTCTTCTAAATCCCTATCTAGGAATGATGTCTTAGTATCTATCTATTATACTTCAAGATTGAAATTAGCAACGGTAGGAAAATAAATCTAATGAAAAATCATACTTGGAAAAAAAATAGAATCTCACAAAAATCAATTCCTTCCCTCATGAATATCCCTTTGGTGCAAGGTGATATTTGTATTTCTCCACCTTACCTTCTACAACTTCTTGAACACACATTTTCCACTAGATAATTTTCTTCTAGCACGCAACTTGACCAAATCCCGTTCTTATAAAATTTATATTCCTTTGTATTAAATGCCTCCTTTACAATTATAGAATCCTTATTAGTAACAAATAGAAAAAAGTAGAACAAAAATTAGGTGGACTATACCTTTATGCTTTCCTTCTTTAACAAACTAATCTCTTTGAGATTAGGGTCTAAGGTCCTTCCTAATCCAGTTCATCTTCTTCTATCGAGTCAAATTATCCATCTTCCAAATAAAACTAAATCTTTTTATGGTTCTTCCTCTTTTGGTTATTCTTCCTAGTTTGGAGGAATTTTTACCTTTACTATAAACATTGCATTACTACTATAAACAATCTTCCTTCTTTTTTAGTTTCAAACCATGTAGAATTTTACACCACTTTTGTACCCAATGAAGACACATTTATATGTTTTATGGTTCAACTTACTCCTTTTATCCTATTAACATGCTCGTGAACATCACAATCACAAACTCTAAGAAGGTTTCTTACCAGTTCATGTCTCGCGCAAAGTTATCAACAAGAGTTGAAGTGGGTGATCAACTAATCGAGTAACATGTAGTCCCTATTGCCTCTACCTATAATACCTACTCTAATCATGCACAACTAAGAATATTTCTTTATTTTTCCATTAGAAACATGTTCATTTTCACTACAACATTCTATTGAGGTGTGCATAGTGTCATATTTTTCCTTGTTATTTACACTCCTTATAAAATTACTCATATTCATTTGAGAAAGACTCTCCACCACTATCTTTCCTCCCTAGTTTTATCTTATTGTATGTCTGGTTTTCTACAAGATACATAAACTCTTTTAATGACTCTAACAACCTAAGATTTATGTCAAAGGAAATATATCCATGTTTTCTTGGGACGTCAAATATAAAGGAAATGTAGTATAGATAATTTCTTAGTAGAGGAACATGCATAAGTCTAAACATGTCAGTATGTAATCAACTTAAAATACCATCTACCTTTCTAACATTGAACGTGAAATTTACCTAATTTTGTTTGAATATACACAATTTTCATAAAATCAATGTCTAAGAAATCATAAACTCCTTTAGCAATACCCTTATTGGGGAAATCTCAAAGACCTTTTTCTATATGTGTCCCAATCTTCAATGCCAATGTATTGTCTTCTTTTTAGGAAACATAAGGGTTATTCTTATTTTATTTCTCAACTCAAGAACAACATAAGTATTTCATTTGTCATTCACGGTGCATGCCTCAAGCTTGCATAATGTTCTAATCTAAACTCCTCTTACCAACAACATTTCTCCTCGAACCTTCTTGCATCTATAAGTTTGAAATATCACTTGGACACCTGCATCACTCATATTATTTATAGATATCATGTTTCTATCCAAACCTATAATATGGAAAACTCTAGGGATGGTTTTAACCCTTTCATCTCTAAGAATCAACTCGACCCTTCCACATCCTATGATCTTAATTGCCAAGTTACCCCCTAGGAATACATCGACTCCATCATACTTTTGATATTTTCAATACCACTCCTTGTGGGCAAACAAATGAAAATAAGAACCCAAATAAACTAACCATGCATCAAAATCTATGTGTTTTCAAATATTCCAAGTATAAAACTCATTTTCTGGAGACTTTAGTTACTATGAAAGAGATATCCTTAGATGTCTTACCTTTATCAACATTCTTATCTTTGTGTGACTTCTTTAAACACTAATCTTTACCATGTTTCCAACATTCTCTTAGAAATTTCCTTAGGGATTTAGAACTCTCTCTAGAATTCAATATGTGGCCTAACTTATGTTTATTTCTATCTTATGGATGACCCCTCACAAAGAAGGAATCCTTGGTTAGAACATCCATGGAAATTTTCCTTATTTATTCTGATAACAATGATGCAAATACATCCTCAAACTTTAATATAGATGCAGTAGTACTACCAATGGCCACAACAAGATTACCCCATGAATATGTCAATGAATATAATAAAGTAATTCATTTATATTCTTCAAAGATTTTGTTATCAATTGAGGTTGAGTAACTTACCATATTGTTAAAGGAATCAAGATACTCTATCTCTAAATTACCTTCATAAATACTAAAAAGGTACATCTTCTTTTAGAGAAATAGCTTGTTTACTAGGAACTTCAACTGATATAGAGTCCCTATATTATCCCATAGCTTCTTAGCACTCGCTTCTTTTGAGAGATTCAATAACACTGAAATTGAAAGGAAAAGTTGAATCATATTTTTCACCTTAATCATATCCATGTTCTCTCAGTATTCTTAGCCATACTTGTAGGTTTTTGTCCTGACATGGAAACCCACTAATATCTATCCACAAAAACATCTTCCATCTTTAGCTTCCATGGCTCAAAATTTTTTCCAATAAATTTATCTATCTTTATTCTTGAAGTACTCCTTATTTTCCTTCACAAACAAGAATCATTAATAGAGAAATCCTAATAAAAATGTTTTATAATAAAGTGAAGATTCCTCTACAAAATATGAGTTGAACCTTAATATCTAACACAGCCCATTAAAACCATAACCTCGCTTTGATACCAAATGTAAAAAATTAGCGACCGGTAAACCTATGCAAGAATAGAAATCCTAGCACATTCCTTAAAAACCATAAAAACCAATACATACAAATTACAAAAGAAAGTTACTAAACTTTTGACCAGGAAACCAACAATCTTAGAGTCACGCCTCTTTCTCATTGTATTAATAAAATATTTCAATAATATTTAGCTATTATATAGCATCATTCAATCATAATCATCTAACCAATATTAGAATATGATGGGTACAAAACCATGGGCCATAAAATCCCAACAACAAACCTGTTTTTTTTAACTCAATCATGTTCAGATGCACAAACTACCAATAAAGAATACATCACATATCCAACAGTGGTGACCTTTATACTTCTAGGTCTAACTATTGGAATACCCATTTGGTTTATCCACCATTTAAAAACTTTCCTCCTCTTTTACCTAGCCTATATCCAACACATAAATAGGCTCCCCTCAAGAGGACCTCATGAAAGGAAGAGATGCATAAACCAAGGAACCAAAACTAGTGGGGAGATGTCAAGAATGTCAAGGGCACCACTAATACCAATATTCACCTCACTCCCTCTTCATAGAAACACAATGCCCACACCTAAACCACTTATCCTTGCACCATTTGCTATGGAATAGATCACAATACCCATCACCATTAAAAAATTATTGATATCCACAAATCACATACTTATACCTTTCAATCATGTTTCACTCCTACTTCTTGCTTTCGCCCTTATTTACAAACCCACTAACCCTTGCAAAGAAAATTTGTTTCCTCCTAGGAGGTCACAAGTTCAAATACAAAGAGGGGTAGGGTATATATACATGTGTAGGAAGTTGCAAAGGTCACCTATGTAGGTGCTTTTGAGCTTGAATTTGCAATGATACTCAGAGAGAGGAGATATGCAACTTTATTGAATATGTAAGATGATGCAATGGATGTGGAAGGAAACATGACAGCTTTTGGAAAGTTTAGATATAAGCAGGACTCAATTAAGAAAAAGTCTAAAGAATATATTGGCACCTCTAGGAAGGATAGAGACACAAGATGCAAATATGGAGGAGATGTCCAAATTGCTTAAAGGTATTTCAAGCAAACCCACTGGACTAGAGGTAGAAGGAAATAATTCAAACAGAAACCCCCAAGGTGGAGGGCAAAGAAATCCTAACCAATATAGAACACCCTTTAACCCTCGGATCGTAAATAGAAAAAGGATAAATTAAGCTTCCCCCATACAATCTCCTGTAAGAGAAAATAATAACTATCATTTTGCATAACTACCCCCAAATTAGGTGTATATTGAGCCACATGAAGATATGCTATGGATGAAATATGAAAATGATATGATTCATTTAACACAAGAAGAATATGAGAAGTATTTTCAAGAAGATATATATGAGAATAATAGAGAATTGTAGAGAAAAGACAATCTAAGAGCAAGAAATCTTGCAGCAAATCAGAAGCAAAGTTCTCCCCTAGAAAAACCTCTGTGAATCCAAAAAATGAGGCCAAATTTCTCTCATATTCTAGGATACCAAGGGTGTATATAAGGCCAAATTTGTATGGATCATGGTACATCATAAATCATTTGTTGAGTTGAAGTATCAAATTTGGATGACATCAATCATGATCCTACCATATATTCAACAACTATTTAAAATTGAGACAAGTGCCTCAAATTATGGCATCCATCAAGTGTTCACACAACATGGACATCTGGTAGTCTATCACAATGACACACTCTTTGACATAGTTCACAGATACCCTGTCTATGAGAAGGAGTTATGCTCCATTGTATAGGATTGTTGGCAATGTAAAAAATATATTTTAGGAAAGCAAATGTTTGTCTGCATCAATCATAGGCCTCTACAATGTATGTAAATGCAAGGCAAGTTGTAGAAATATTACCATTAGAACTGCTACATGTAACTTCAAGAATTCCATCCAAACATCAAGTACAAAAAGGTATGTACCAATTAATTTGCAAACTACCTTGGACAATCTCTGGTCATGGTGCTAACCATAATCATAAATTATTTTAAACATGAAACTTCATAGTGGCCCCAATTGCATGACATTGATCATAACTTTGTTGCTACATCCCATATAGTAGTCACAAGTAAAACCTTTAATACTTTCACCTCCTATATGGACTTGTGTCATTTGGGCCATCTATGTGTTCCTTCAAATGAGTGTGAGAAAATAATTTGGTAGGTACACTACAGTTGGGTGGCAAGGAATTTCAATGTGGAGAAGACAATGGTTGTGCTACAAAAGTACTTCTATTAGCCATAGATATGGCATTAAGTCAACAAATTCATCAAATATTGCACTTCCTGTGCCATCACTAAACTCGGATAAAATGTAGGTACTTTACAATCCTTTTCCCACTCTAGATAAACCTTTGGACTTAATGTCCATGGATTTTATGTCAAGATATCCTTCAACAAAGCATTAAAAATTGCATTTTTGTGGTTGTTTATTGATTCTCTAAGGTGGAAATGTTGTTACCTTGCAAGAAGTGTGTCACAATAGAGTCACAACTAAGCTCTTCTAGAACATGTTCAGGTTCATTTTTGGTTGCCAAAGACTATTGTTTATGAAAGGAACAACATGTTCCTAAGTATATTATGGTTGATACTTTGGTCTATGATGGACACCAAATTGAGCAAATTGGATATTTCCATCATTAGACTAATGGGTAGACACAGGTAATCAATATGATGATTGTACATATCCTCAAAATGTACACCTACAAGTATCCACATACATCGAATGAAAACCTTCATTGTGTTCAACATAGATACAACAAAACTCTTCACAGTCATATTGGCCACGACCCTTTTCAATTGTGCCTAGGTTTCCAACCATTGGCCCCGATTGGTGTACGTCTACCATTGCATCAACACAAAAACAATTCTCCCATGCTCAAAACAAGGAAAATGAAGCAACAATTTTTTTAATAGAGCTATTAGCACATCCAACAACAAGTTCTTGATATTCTACAAAAAGCAAATGACAAGTACATGTAACGAAAAGATAAGCAACAAATTCCACTCAAATTTTAGGTTTGTGACAAGGTATGGTTGCAATTGCATGAAGAGTGACTCACAAGCCTCCATGTGAAGCTTGAACCACTTTGATATGGGCCTTACACTATCACAAACGCAACGAGTGAGAATGATCTTGAATTAAGCCTTCCACTCTTCCTCAACTTACACCCTATATTTAATGTGGATTTTCTTCATCCATACTTTCCACCCTTTGTTGGATGCCTTGGAGGTGGAAAAGCACCTAGATATTATAGAGGTCAACCCTAATTGCATTGAGTAATTTATAATTAACAAAATAAAGGATACCAAGATGGAAATCACTTTACAACAGGCACACGAACACTATAGAGGCTTGTGTTACTTTTTCAATATTGCATGTCCTTTCATTCAATTCTCAATGCATTCTGGATAAATATGCATGTACTAAATGGGAAGATATGCATATGGTTAATGCTGCTTCAAGAATATAATTTATAGGTTGGTATTAAACCTAATAAATAGAACATTGGGCTTAGTCACTTATCACAAATAATGATAAGTGAAAAACCGAGAGTCCATCCTGAATTTCTCAATGACAACTTGTTTCGATTAGAGGTCACACTAGATCCTTTTTCATAGATAATTATTTTTGTCGTGAAAGGATAAGCACCTAAAGGATATGATTGAAAAAACCACCAACAATTGGTAGTGCACTTTGTGAATTACCAATTAAATGTAGGGAATTTATACAAGTTGGGGATGGATGGTAATCAACATATCTGTGTATTGGATCATAAAAATACTACAAAAGGGCCCATTTTTCGACAACCAACCGACAACCTGTTCTATGTGGGACGTTGAAGAAAAGTGGATTAGGTATGTCACAAGTTTCTTCTTGGACATTCAACTTTCACTTACGTCGTCATCATTATGGCCTTGTTCCAACTTCCCTGCCAACTATTTGGTAGATAAATATCTTCTTGGGGACGTTTCTATACCAACGTCAAGTCTACATTATTGTGATGTATTTCCATCATTTTTAAAAACTAGGAGCGTCAAGACGGTGTTGTAAAAATATTGTTCCGCTGATGCCAAAACGTAGGAATCTCAACATCATTCTGACATAATGATAACATCCACACATTGCACATAATTCAGTGAGATGTTGTAATTTCAACGACCGACTGGCAACGTATTTTGTCGATACAATTGCAAATATGTTTCCAAGATGTTGGAATTTTCATGACCTGTCAGCAATACATATTGTCGATACTATTACAAGTATGTCGTTATGATTTCAGTATTCTAACGTGCGTCCTATGATCAAATATTGACTTCTGTTGATTTCACCTCATAAACATCAAGATTGGATTTATTGTTGAGGTTGCATCTGTCTTTTGGAAGCTTAATGTTCAAGACAATCTAGATTTTATCCAAGGTTAAAAGTTAGAGGAGATGGAACTTGTAAAGGTGATCGATGTATCATCCTTGGTGCCAAGTGATTTCATGCTAAGAGAAGTTGTAGGATATTGTTGGATATGTACCAACAACTTATGTGTAAGTAATGAGAATGAGAGGTGATTGCATGCTAAGAGAAGTTGTAGGATATTGTTGGATATGTACCAACAACTTATGTGTAAGTAATGAGAATGAGAGGTGATCACATTCTCATTACTTACACCTAAGTTGTTGGAACATATTCAAAAATATCCTACANATGAAGCAACAACTTATGTGTAAGTAATGAGAACAAGATCACCTCCCGTTCTCATTACTTACACATAAGTTGTTGGATATGTACCAACAACTTATGTGTAAGTAATGAGAATGAGAGGTGATTGCATGCTAAGAGAAGTTGTAGGATATTGTTGGATATGAAGCAACAACTTATGTGTAAGTAATGAGAACAAGATCACCTCCTGTTCTCATTACTTACACATAAGTTGTTGGATATGTACCAACAACTTATGTGTAAGTAATGAGAATGAGAGGTGATCACATTCTCATTACTTACACCTAAGTTGTTGGAACATATTCAAAAATATCCTACAACTTACCTTAGCATGCATGCACTTGCTGACAAGGATGATACATCGATCACCTTTACAAGTGCCATGTCATATAACTTCTAAACTTGGATTAAATTTGGATTGTCTTGGACACTAAGCTTCCAAAGGATGGGTGCAACCTCAATAATAAATCCAATATTGATGTTTACAAAGGGAAGTTAACATAATATCTGACTAGAATATTGTACGAGCAAGTACATAGCAATAATCCCGCCCTCGCAATTATACTAACTAGTAAGTTGCTAAAACAATTAAAGCACATTTTCAGCTTTATTTTCTCAAGTGAATGCACAATTGGGTGTGAAAAATCAGTTGATTAAAATCTAATATATTTGATGAAAGATATGGTAGTATTATTTAATTAAGTGATTAGGGACTTTTTTTAAGTTAAGGACAATTGGTGTAGTCTCCAAGCAAAGAAGAAGCATTATTCTTTCAAATGAACACATTCTCAATGTTTGAGCAAATTTGAATATACTTGAACTTTAAAACTTTTATCAATCAATCACTGAACATATGAAACTTGTAAACAAATAAACCACAAAAATCATTCACCATATGAGACAAGGTATACCTTGGGAAAACCATCAAAATATAGAGGATGAAAAACCTAGAAATTCTTTGAGTATGATAGATAAATTTGCAAAGAATGGTTTACAACACAATAAGCAAATTGCCCAATAAGAGAGAATACCTAGCAATAGAGAAGAGAGATCCACTTAACAACTGTAATGAACTTTCTAAGTGCTCGACACTTTAATAACAACAAAAAACAACCTCCCATGCAAAGAATAGCGAATGGGTTCATCAATAGGTTCTCCAGGAGCATCAAAACTATGAATTTACTAGAGGAGCATCAAAATCGGTGCATTGGATTCTCTAGTCCATGCAAACATTAGCGCCTTTCCTGCACTAGTGCCAGCTCAAGTCCTTCGATTTTTCATCATGCACAAGACATGCACCATACCATCTAAGATTAGCTTTAATTGAATGTTAACTAACTTTGAACTAAACTCAACCTTTAACTGAATGCATGACCACTAATTTAGGAGGCTAACTTAAGTGTCATGGTGCTTCAACTTTAGTGTCGTCCATGCAAAATGCTCAATTTACTATTATTACCTTTTGCATGGATCTATTTACTTAATTGGTGCATTCATATTACAACTGAGGCTTTAACTGAAGCCTTATCAATGCAAGTTCACTAGATGTATCCTTATGCAATTTGAATTCATTCTCTCTCTATAATTTTCTCTTTATCATTTAACATTTATTGCATGGTCCACATGTGTATACATTTAATTACCTATCATACCATACCATACTTAGAAGAATTGTCACATACTTATGATCATATCAAATTACCTCGGACCATATAGTCATATGCTAAAGTAAATCACTCTAGAGGTAGCTAATCTCTAAAGGAGACTTATAGCAATCAATGACCATGGTTATTAATACATCACATAGTATCATCGCTTTAACACATAAAGCATTCTACCTCAACAATTGGAAGTCCATCTCAATGAGTACCCATTCTCTAGATGACTACATTAAGATCATGATTTGATACAGGTTTTAAAGTTATCCACCCTTGGGTCCAATAATTTTTAACTAATATCATAACTAATATATACTATATAATTAATATATATTAGTACTTAATATCATAACTAATATACCCATCCATATTTTACGTAATACGTGACCAATATATAATATATAATATAATTATATTATACTTAATATTTTATCATAACTGTCAAAAGTTGGGTCAAAACATTTTTAATTAATATATAATATATACTTAATACATTACCCATATATAATATATAATAGTAATATTAATTAATATTAAAACTAATATGTATTTATATTATATTAATATTAATATATTATAATAATACTATACACCATGAAAAGTTGGGTCCAATAACTTTTAAGATGGAATTGTATATTCAATTTTATTTCCTTATCTTAGGTGAAATTACTACATCAAACTTCATCCTCATAAATAGATTTTAATGTAAAATATATAACTAAGGTAGCTTTGATAAAAGTGAAATAATCCTCGGCAGCTTCAATAAAAGTGAAATAGTATTAAAAAAATTGCCTACATGCTTTTTTAGCATTTTCCTTTAGGGTGGGGGGGTATTTTTCATCCAAATTTCCTCTAATGAGAGTTTGTCTTACAAGCCAACTTGTCTTAGTTATTAGTCTTTCTTAGATCTAATTTTAACATAGTTTTTTTTTAGCATTTTTTTCTAACTTGCCCAAATCACTTTCAAAGTGATTTTGGGAATTTTTTGTCACTAATTAGTTTGCTGGTGTTTATACTTTGACAGTAGGTTTAGAGGCATCTAGGCATAATTTTGACAAAATTCAAGCAATCCAAGACTACATTGAACCATCTCTCTTCTTCTTAACTTCTTCTCAAAGCATTGTAACCTATTTTTCTCCAAATCTATATGGAAAAAGATGACTTATTCTCTTAAAAACTTCATTGTAAAAACCATAATAAAACAGATCCAGTGGGCTATTGAGATCCCACACCACATTCCCCTGGGAATTTGTGTTGGTGTCCCTTTTATGCCATAACTTTTCTTCTACAATTTCTTTTTCTATGTACCCATGGGGGATTTGAACTAGTGACCTTCCATTTACAACTTCTCATATCAATTACTCATTACCAATTTCTCTAACCCCCAAGGGATTATCTAAAATTAACTTAATTAGAGTTAAAATTTTCCGTTTGTTGGACCTATTTCAACAACAAGCCACAAGCTCACTCGAGACGTAGGAATATATTCATTTACTTTTGCAGACAGATTACTTCACATTTGAGCAAATTTTAATTATTTCTTGCAAATTAAACGGATACTAACCCACTATGCTTTACCGAAGTATCAAAAGCGAAAAGATATCCATAGTTTAGTAATTAGATCACATTTACTTTTTAGTCTTTTGCTTTTTTTTTACTAAAGTAATGAACTCAACTCTATATACTTGAATTATGCTCTCTCCTTCACATAAAGGGGAAACCTGAGTATGTGTTAGATGATCAAAAAATAGTTTATGAGTCAATAGTAATTACTCTCACATTATTTTGCAAGTGAACTTTCCAAAAAGACAAAAATCCAACGTCTCCATTTTACCTTGTGTGGGCAAATTTTAAAAAGAACGTGAGAACAACTAGATAGTGATTGCGGGGCCCCATAAAGATACACCCTCGTTTGGTGTAGTGCTGGACATACCCCAATAACTTCGATCTAACCCACATTTTCTTGTGTGGAGCCACACTTTGTGAGTGTAGACATATTCCCCATCCCTTCTTGCTTTATTGGGAATCCCCCTCTCGTTAATCATCTCATCTTTTAATAAATTAAAACTGACCAATAACATTTTGCAATACATTCAGCACAACAACAACCCTTTATTTCGACTCCATTTTGGCCCTAGTCTTGTTTTAAAAATATATTTCAATCCTATTTAACTGATTCATGTGTTGAATGGATATATGATTTACATGTTGATTTAAATTCCATTATTGCAAAGTCTTGATTTTAGTAATTTCTAAAAAAACTCCTAAATAAACTTTCACATCTGTAATCCTAAAGCTTAGCAGCGTTAGTAACTTTTAGGGACCGCCCCCCTTGACTTCCTTAGAAGTTTTCCAAAAAGGAGTCAAGTTTCAGGTGACAACACTTGACTCAAGACTTGCCCCCAAGGATGCACCCAATGGCTTGAAGATTCCTGCCACGTTAATCCCGAGGTGCATGAAAGGTGAAAACATCTTTTGGCGTCATTGTTGGGGATAAATATTTTTATTCCCAGAGTATGACTTAATCTTTCCTTTTGTTTTTTACCTTTAAAAAAGTTAAATTTTTGTATTGATCTTGTATAATAAAATTAAATTCTGCTCGATCCATCTGAAAAATCCATTGTCTGTAAACCTTTCAAGGTATTCTCCAAGAAGAAACTCTGAAGTTTTATTTGATCTCATTCCTGAGCATGAAAGGGATTATCGAAGGAGGATGAATAGACTAGCTTCTCGTAGGATCCTTGAATAATTACGATCCCAATGCCTTCTAGATATCCATAACTTATTTGAAGATAATAATAATAATCAGTCTGTAGAAATGACTAACTTTTTCAATCCCCTTGACTTCTCCAGATAGCAGGTTATGCTCATGCCATACCAAACGATGGTATCAAGAAGCTGCTAAGCCTTTTAGGAAATAATGTTATCAGTGCTAAGTCTCATTTGTAGAAGTTTTCAAGACTTTTGGTCAGTTGATGTGATGCAACTTCTCATAATCACAATGATGTCAAGATGAAGTTATTTGCTCTATCTCATGAGGATGATGCAGTAGATTGGTATTTGAAATACTGAGTGACAACTCATGTAAGGCTCTTGATGAATTTCTAGAAGGATTTCAATAAAAATGGGGAGAGAAGAAATAACCGAGACATCAGCTAACAACTCTCCTCACTATAAAGAAGAATGAGAATGAGACAATGGAATATTTCAATAAAAAGGTTTAGTGACTTAAGTAAAAACCTACATAAGGACATTAAGCCTTCGGATGTCTCAAATCTCATCTCTATATTGAAGCATTCAATGGAGATTTGAGATATCATATAAGAGACAAAGAACTTGCTAATCTCAAACCTTCCTATGACATGTCCATTAAGATAGATACAAATATGAAAGGTTCGGGCAAGTCTAATATACTGGGGTTCACAAGAGGTAGTTCATCATCTCAAAAGCATCAAGAGTCAAAATATAAAGTTGTAGAGTCAAAAGATAAATAAGCATATAAAGATCCCATGAAAGAGATGTCTAAAATGATTAAAACCTTGGTAACCAATCAGAATCAACAAATGGCCAATAATGCTTCTCAATTGAATCATATTCAAAATATATTGGTAATAATGGAAAGGAATCAAGCTGCCCGAGTTTCTCAAGCGCCAAGGAATTTTTAACATAATCCCAATCAAGTATATTATAAGAAAGCACATGTTCGTGAGCAAAGGATTCCAAATCAGTTAGAGTCGGCTAACATGGTAGATGATGTAATTCTTTACTATAGACCTTGTGATCAGTTTCATCGAGAATCTACCTGTTATATAGCTAGTCAAGTTATGGAACAAGGGTTTCCTAACATAAGCAATCAATATGCACAATTAAGAGAACCTGAATTTGTAAATATGGTATGACAAACCTAGCTTGTGTCCAACATTAGAAACATGCCATAGAGTATAGTCAAGAGAAATACTTTATCACTAAAAACTATGGGGAAATGCCTACATAAGAGCATATCAAGGAGATGATGGATACTAGATTCAAGGGAGCTACTTATTAGAGAAGGGGTAATTCTACACCAACCAGAGAAAAGCAATATAAACCTAAGGTAACAAATCCTCCTATTGTTATTGATTCAAAACTTGAAATGGGTGATTGGTTAAATAATGTTAAAGTCTTAGCACATGTAACTAATATCTTTAAAATTTAAGGTCGAAAGGATAAATTGACGAGAGCTTTAGAAGGCCCTCAGGATAAAACCCACGATAACACTAAGGAAAAATCTCTTCCAAGTAATAATGTTGTTTTTGAATATATGCCAATAATACTTCATAGTGTGGATCCAAGGAGAGAAGTTGTTTCCTGAAAAAGTAAAACATAAGTACATAAAGTTGTTTAAATAATATATAGATGTATTTGCATGGAAATGTGAAGATCTCAGAACTTATGACATGTCTACTTTCCAGCACAAGATACCCAAAATCCTAAAGTAAAATCATTCAAACAAAACATGAGGCAAACTAATCCCATCTTGTTACCTATTATAGAAAGGAAATAAGGAAGTTATTAGATGCCAAAATCATAATTTCTTTGAGATACTCAAAGTGGGTAGCTAATTTAGTACCATTCAGAAAGAAAAATGGGGAAATTTGATTATGTGTTGGCTTTATAAACCTCAACAAGTGCTCAGTGAAACATAATTAACCCTTATCCAAGATGGATTAGATTATGAAAAAAGTGGTATGGGTCAATAGGATATCCATTATGGATGGTTTCTGAGGGTATAATAGGGTTACAATGCACATAGAGGGAAAAGAGAAGATAGATTTCACAACTTCATGGGGTACATTCAAGTATGGAAAGATGTCATTTGGGTTGATGATTGCATGAGCAACATTTCAAAGGGCCATGGACATAGACTTCGTAAGTGAAAGGGACAAGTTAATTGTAATATACCTAGATGACATGATAGTTTTTTCAAAAATTGATGATGAACATCTGTCACACCTAAAGTAAACATTCAACAAATGCAGGAAGTATGGATTGTCTTTGAATCCCAAGAAGTCACATTTTGAGTTATAGGAGGGTAATTTGTTGGGGCATATTGTTTCCAAAGATGGGGTTAGAATCAAACCTGAAAGGGTAGATGCAATACAATTAATAGACATCCCCGAGAATAAGAAGGAGCTGTAATTTGTCATGTGAAAAATAAACTTTCGTAGGAGGTTTACTCCTAACTTAGATGAGATGATAAAGAACATTACTAGCATGCTCAAAAGAGGTAATGATGTCAAATGGACCAAAGAATCCAAAGAAATTTTCCAGCATCTCAAAAGATCCTTAAGAGAATCCCTTGTTTTAATAAGCCTTGATTATACTAAGCCTTTCTTGGTTTTATCTTTTTCTTCAACAAATATTATTTCAGATGTACTATTGTAGAAGAACCAAGAAGGACATGAGAAGCCCGTAGCCTTTTTCAACAAGGCTTCGAGAGATGTAGAATTGAAATATAGTTTGATGGAAACGCAAGCCTATGCCATGGCTAAAGCATTGAAATTTTTCAGATGTTATGTGCTCCATTCCCATGTGACTGATTATGTGACACATAGTATAGTGTGTTAATATTTCAATTGTTATACAAGATATTTAGACATTTAGCATCACAACCATATGCAATAGGATCACTGAAAGAAACACACGTACAACAAGACAATAGAACATAGATATTTATCTGGGAAACCCTCTTGGGGGAGAAAACCTAGAAAAACTTCCTTAATATAGAATTCGACCAAGTACATTGAACAACCCCAAGAATAAGACCATCAACTTCATCTCTCTAGTGAACCTCCTCACTCTCTCTCTTTCACAGTTACTTGTGTGAGAGATATTTCTAAATGAAGGAGGATCCTCACCTATTTATACTCATCAAGTGAGTTACCTAATTACCTAACTAGGCCGGCCTATTCATTTAATTAGGGTTCCCCTACCTTGTTAACCCAAAAAATCACCCGACTTGCTCCATATGGCCTACACCACATGAAGAAATCCATTTCATAATCCTTATTGACCCACACACCCTTATGTAACCTATGCTTTCCCCTCAAAGGCTCAAAAAATATAAAAAAGGGCTTTAAAACCCATAAAAGAGCCAAAATAGCTCACAAAGGGGATAAAGCCTTCAAAAAGGGGCTAAAACCCCTAAAAGGGGCCTTAAAACCCCAAAAGAGCTAAGAAAGGGGTGAAAAGGGCTTAAAACCTTAAAGCAAAGAAAAAATATATAAATAAAGGGGTGGGGGTCACTCTCAACACACTCATTCTCTTCCTACCGTTACTCTGCATGTATGAGTGCCTTAAGAAACCATCATTCTCAAGCCATTCATCCCTTTCACTCCATTTGCTCCACTAGCCAAGATTCTTGTATGTTGAGCATTGCTCCATACCACCCAACCTGGTAGAGAGGTAGCTTCCTAAGCTAGGGCATGGTGGCCCCATTTGAAACCAAAGTGAGAAGACATATGATTTTATTTATGTTGTTAGTTCTCGTTTTATAGATTATTTTGATACATATGCTGTGACTTCTGAATTTGTGTTGCAGGTTCTCCATAGGTTCTCTCTAACAACTTGTTGCAGGTTTTCTTTCACCCACTTGACTCTATCCTTCCGTTCTATAGACGGAAGGTAGGTGCAACTGTACGTAGCTAGGGATTTTGCCATATTACAGTTTGGCGACTCCACCGGGTCGATCCCATAGGATCCCTGGAGTTTAGTAGTTTTTATAGATTTTAAATAGTTGATCAGTAGTTTTATTTCATTTTCTTTACTGTCATTTCTTTCTAGTTTCTTTCATTTGGCCACAGTACCAGTTATTGTCGGTCGTCCTTTGATAATCCCCAGATTTGCAAATCGTTCAACTATGGAAAATAGTCGAATTGAATTTCAGGAAAATTAACCTCTATTTGGTCACGTTTTCCTCCCAAAAGGTTGATCAATTTGAAAATATGTTCGTGGTTAGGGGTAAATGGTCATGTTTTGGAAGTGGGTTTTCAACCGTTTGAGCTAATTCCTCACGGTTTGATCACAATCCTCCCCGCAAAAACATGTCCTCTACAGGTGCGTGATCCATTTTTAAATACTGTGTATTAACATTGTAAACTTTCTGACTTTCAGATTGTCTATTTGCTTCTATTCAGACTGTCTGTGTGGCTCATCTGCCTCTGTCCAGAAGCCTATCTTTTCTTGCAAGTAGTTTTCAAGTTTGGCTTTTTTTGTGGTTATCTATTTGCAAGTAAAAAATCTGTCCAATGCTTGGTTATATTTCTGCATAGTTCTTTTATTTCAAATCTTAAAAAGTTAGTGGAAATCAACCTCCTTTCCCAGCCCTTCCTCCTCTACTCAGTCAGCACCCTTCAGGGTATTCTGAGATAAGACGGAGGGTTGAGAAAGCGTAGTAATAGGCACCTATTATTGGCATTGTTCTCAACCATTAAAAACAAGTGACTTGGTAGCTAGAGGGAGTGGAGACCGTGGGGGGTCTCATGGCGTTCGCGTCCTCCCTGTTGAGCAACCTTGCACTTGAGGAGTGACCTGTGGATCTACGGTTGGGCTTGTTCCCACTTTGATGAGAGCCCAGCACTCTTTCTTGGCTAAAGAGGAATACAAGAGTAGGGTAGACACAGTACAGATTTACATTCGCTCAGTTGAATAGTTGCATGTTTTGTTTTGTTTTAGCTTTACTGGTTTTTACACATTACAGGTTGTCCATTTTCCAATCTAAACAGAAAACCAGAGACAACTGCTAACCATATAAATTGCATAAAATAATTTAAAACAGTACTCACACACTTAAAATGCACACAATCACATCGCTTAATCCAACCAAACTCAGTTCAGGACACCGAGCAAACCTCTAAAATCAATCAATTTACTCTAAATAAAAAAAATTACAGTTTGAGGACATAATTCCCTGACTGCCTTAACCGTGGGAAGTTCTTGAGCTATGCCCTAAAACTCATTGTGAGGAGTACCACCGGAACCCCAAAGTAGCTGGCCAACGAGAGGAATTTCCAAGCGAAACGGGCCAACGACCCCTTCTGATTGACTAGTAAAACCTGTGAGGAAAAATCCAAGCATTGTCTTCTAGCAGTCTTGGTGGTTGAGCGACCACCTGCAAGCCACTAGGAAGCCATTAAACCGGGGTCCAGATCTTCATTACTGGTTACTACCAGAAATACACCATTGATCTATCACGTTCCTCCTCTCGTGTCAGGGGGGAATCCCCTCAGTTTGGACCTTTAAACCAACACCATCGAGACCATACAAAACAACCCTCTTCACCATCAGAAGGCCACACAGCCTCCGACTCTAACTCGCATTCATACCAATCCGAACCACACTTGCATACTACACCATCTAGCCCCATGGCTGGCGCAAACCCGGATCCTTTCTCCGGAGGGGTGAGTGGTAGCAAACCCATGTCCATGCCTCACCTCATCACCAATGTCCCTGTTTGCGGTCCCAGTGCCACGGCACATAACGTCATAAGTTAGATTCCCATTAGTAGTGGACCCACACCAACCCCCATCCTTACTACTGTATCACCATTTACACCTAGTGGCAGTGGCCCTCTCATTCCCATGGTGCCCCCATTCACACCTGGGGGAAGTGGCCTAGTTGGTACCACAATACCACCTCGCATACCTGGGGGCAGTTTCCCATCCAACACCATCCCGACTATCCCTATCGCAGGAATTCAACTTCAAGTGCCCCCAGTCATGCAAGGACACCAAGTTCCTGCAAACTCTAGCACCATTGCCAGCCCCCCCCCCCCCCCCCCCCCCCCCCCCCCCCCCCCCCCCCCCCCCCCCCCCCCCCCCCCCCCCCCCCCCCCCCCCCCNATGCCAAATAAGCTCCCATCATACATCCCAAAGTTTGAAGGGAAGGCAAGGGAGTGCCCCCAAAACAATATCATGACATTTCATCTATGGTGCTCATCAAACAACATCATGGATGACTCAATCAGACTTAGGTTGTTCCAACGCACCCTCACAGGTGTCGCAGCCAAGTGGTACATTGAGCTTCCGCAAGCCGCCTACCCAAGCTTCAACTCTTTAGCCTTCATTTTCCTACAGTATTTTCAACTCCCTGTCCGCTATGATGAGGACATGGAGATACTCCTATCTTGTCGCCAAAATATGGAAACTCACATAACCGACCACATCCACGAATGGCGGCGAAGCCGAAGCTTGTGCAAGATTCAGCTAGAAGATAGGATATTCCTCGATTGGTTTTTAAAGGCCTTGCTACCACCCATAGTTAAGGATGTCACCTATGAGTGACCCTAGTCTGAAGAAGAGGCCATACTAAAGGCACAACAATTTGATTTAATTTATGCTCAGTTGGGATACATGTACACCATTCTTCCTGACGCTCCCCATGCCGATACCTACCACCGCAACACACCAGGGGCATCCCATGCTGCAGATGGAATTATAGGTTAAATTTCCCATCACCCACTATACCATGCGGCACCTCCTATGATGTCATCGCAGCCAAGTAACACCATTAGTGTTGCCCACCCAAACCAACCTCTCGACTACTCAAGGCTGATGTCTCATTCCGGAGCCACAACCTCCTATGCACAACCCGCAGAGACTCCAACTTGGTCGGCACGACAATATTCGAGACAAATGGCCGAATTTGTAGCCCCCCAGCTCTCCCAGTCTACTATGCGCCACCTACGCAAACCATTTCAACTCCCACCCCAGCCCCACCAGCACCCTTGGGACAAGTTTTTTCCCAATAGAATAATCCCAACCAACCTGCCCCCAACAACCAACAAGGGAAAGGCAAAAATAACCGAGCTAGGAACTGGGGAAATAACCAACTGCAAGCAGGTGGCCAACAGCCGAATCCTCCCAGCAACACCGGAACAAACCAGCTGGCTCAAAATCCATAACAACCCAACCCACCTAGATGAAACGCCCCGTTACAAATGAATCAACTGTGAAAACTATGCGACGTCTATGGTCACTATACGCATGAATGCCCCCTCATGGCCTGCGCCAAGCAGGTTCTCCAGAACGAAGCTTAGCATGGTACCAACACGACAACTCAATCCCAACCTAATCCAACACCACCAGGTGCTCCACCCATGGTGCTCCAAAACCCATTACTACTTCCAGGACTGGTAGCAACCACACCTGCTCCCTAACCCGCTCCCACGGCCCCCGCCGCACCTCCGCCAACAGAGACATGTGTTCACCACCTGCTAGCCATGACAGCTTAAGAGGTCAATTTGCAGACCCGACGAAAATCAATATGGATCCAATAATGGACCCGCTAACCCATCAGTAGCATCCATGTCCAACACAACCAACATACCTCTTCACTTACCCCCTTTTCCCCCATGCCCCCCCATGCGGCAGGTTGCCAACAATGCCACGACTAGAGCTGCAGTGAACTATAGCATCATTTATGACTTGGCCCAATAACCTACGGCCATGTCTGCTCTCGAAGTACTTAGAACATGCCCAACACAACGGAAATCTTTACTAGCTGCCCTCGGTGCCATAGACCCCTTCGAGTCCAAGTTGATCACTTTTGATTTGGACAACGAAGAGCCCAAAATGCCATCAACCATTGCCTTCCAAATTTTGGTATCCATTTGGAATTTGGTTGTGCATCGCTGCATTGTAGACGAAGGGGCATCAGCTTGCATCATGTCCACATTGGTATGGCATAAACTTGGATCCCCTCTCCTACAACCATCCACTACTACTCTGTGTGCTTATGATGGCCACCCCACAAAAGCTAAAGGAATCCTCCCACACATTCCCATATCATTAGCCGAAAAAACAGTGTTGATTGACATAGAGGTGGTCAATGCATAGTTGGACTATAGAGCTACATGTACGCCATGAGAGGTGTGGCATCCACCGTGTTTTTCCTTATGATGTTCCCTCACGATGGGAAGATCGTGACGGTGGACCAGCTAACTTACCATGATCCGCAGGGGCCAATAGCACCATCCAATGTTATCCCTACTATTGATACCACCTTTGATAGTGCGGCCACCCCATATTTATTGGCAGTAAGCCCCAGGTTGTTCATTGACACTTCCATGATGGCTTCCTTCCCCTTGGTACCACCTCCACCAACACCAAGCAAGACGACAGATTTGTGCATGCTGTCATCTAGCACCAATGCACCCAAACCACAACCGCAGCCGCAACCCCAACCATAGCTGCAGTCCCATCCACATCCGCAACCTCAAACACCATCACCAAGGAATTATTGGGGCTCCCTCCTAGTCCATACAATTCCCTTCCTTTTTCCCCCATCCAGAATTTTTGAGCAAGCAAGTAATGGCTACCTTCAACTTACCCAATCTTACATTGGGGATCCCTATGTGGTACCTCGATCCACCAGCTCAACCCCCAATGCCCCAAGTTGTGTTGACTCTCGTTCATCCCATAGCGGTCGACACATGCCCTCCTCCTAACCCACAGAAAACACCTTCCGCACCGGCACGACCCCGGCCCCACCCAAAGAGGGCTAGGGGAAACAACACCAAAGCATCTTTTGAACCTTGGAAAATCCCACCATGCACTGTGTGCAACATATAGGGTCACGCAACCCAAAACTGTCTGAATATCCCCTTCCTTCGCGCACACTTAGATGCCATGGATATGATAGAAAACGCCCCGGTGGTCGACCTTTCGAGTATGCCAAAGGCCAAGAACAAGTCGTTGAGGAAAAACCAGACATGCGCCCTTTGTGGTTTGTATGGCCATTATTCTCACCATGTCCAAGATCTAGCTGAGTCTCGAACTTCTCTCAGTAATCTTCGGAAACACTCCCTTGAATTCGAGATCACCATTATTGAGGAAATCCACCCTGCAACTCCTTCCTTAGGCGCCACGACCATTTACATGATATCTAGCTCCAATGACCCTTCCACTTTCGAAACCATCAATGATCTTGCAACCCTATCCAATCATTGTTTTAGTAACAACGAATATATACTTGAGGCTTTAACTGCTCCTAAATACCCTTGGGACGATATGCACCACCACTCGTTCTTCATCCCCGAAGAACCTGTGTCATTATCTGATCAGTTTTCAGTTGAGACCAAAGATTTCATCCACAGGAAAGTCGACTATTTCAAAAACCCCATTCAAGCACCAGATGCCTTCGAAGAGGGGAAAATGGCCAATATCTCTCCTACCATCAAGATCAACATCTCAACCAATCCTAATATTGTTGAAGAAATCACTTGGGGGGCATCCTGCTCTTCTGAGGAAGTCGCTTACTACAAAGCACTTTTTCAAGAATTATGGAACATCTTCGTGTGGTCATACACCGAGATGCCATGATTGGATCAATCAATCATGGAGCACCACATTGACACATGGCAAGATGTGGAGCTTGTTCGCCAAGAGCAGATACCCATCCATCCTTCCAAAGTTGTTGCGTTCAAGGCAGAAGTCAAGAAACTATGCACAGTCAGTTGCATATACCCCATTGCTTACACCACTTGGGTTTCCAACCTTGTTCCCATGAACAAAAAACAAGGCACCACCTGGGTTTTCACGGACTTCTGGGATTCGAATATGGCTTGTCCCAAAGACAATTTCCCAACACCATTCATTGACCAAATCATTGACACATGTGCCGTACATGAGGTCTTTTCCTTCATGGACAATTTTTCCGGATACAACCAAATTCAGATCCGGAAGGAAGATCGGTACAAAACTGTGTTGACCACCCCTTGGGGCACATTCGCACATCGAGTGATGCCCTTTGGACTAAAAAATGTTGGAGCCACCTTCCAGCGTGCCATGACGTACCGCTTCCGCGACCTCATCCACATCATGTCGGTCTATCTAGACAAACTCATTGCTCGGTCACATAAGCAAGCACAACACATAAATGACTTGTGGCAAGCCTTCCTGCGATGTTGCAAGTACAAAATCTGCTTGAACCCTTTCAAGTGTGTTTCCTGTGTCCCAACAGGTCATCTCCTAGGGTTCATCGTGTCTCACAAAGGAATGACACTTGACCCTCTCAAAGTCCAAACCACTTTCCCTTTAACATCACCTCTTTAAGTGATGTACAGTACAATTTTTCCTTTGTTGTTTTGCATCATTTTTACCTCGAGTCGATGACCCCCTCCAGTAGTAGTTCCATGTCTAGTCGAAGTGAGTCCATTTTGGAACTCTGTTGCATCATTTGCATGTGAGCAGGTTGATATGATCCCTGCCCCTGCGCCGCTGGTAGCCCACTGAAGGATGCAGTCCCACATCTGCACATGCACACAGTATATCGCACGTGTGATCTAGCTACCACCCTGCCAGCATACCATCAAGTCCCTAGACATGTCCTGGAGGTTGAGACCTCTCCGTATCTCCCCAATTTTCCATTCTCACGTATGGATCATCCTCTACTAGAATAGGAAGCTACCACCATTGTGCGAAAAGCTCCTAGGTCGAGAAACGACCTTCTAGACTGCCTCCCTCTCTACTAATTCTTAGGTCCATTTCTCGAAGTCACGTCGATTTGTGTATCACCATGTGAATCATACATTGTACGTTGAGCTAGCTCCATATCCATAGGCCCCTATTTGTATTAGTTTTTCCCTGTGCATCACTACAATAGGGGCAGCACCATTAGCTGCTAGTCCGAGTCATCCGGAGTCTGTTGAAGACACCCCTCACACCTTCTAGTTCGGTTTTTTGTCCTCTGTCTTTTGATGAGACCATTGTCTCATGTTTAATACACTAATTCTCTGGACCTATTACCGAAGGTCACCTCGATTTGTGTTCCTTTGTCGCATTGGTTTGCGTGCCTTTGTCACAAACCGTCCAGTGCATGTATTGGTATGTTCAAGAGCCACCTGCTCCATCCATGTTGCACGGTTGGTCACCTTTGACCACCTTTCACTGTCCCGCCATGGGGCACCACTAGTGCCCCCAACTTGGTTGACCATACCAGAGTTTTTTTTAAGCTCTTTTCTGACTCCTAAAAGAATGAAAATATTGTAGAGCGCCTTTACTTCCTTTCCTGCTCGTTAAAGTATAGGAAAGGGCATCTACATCGTCTCGTTTATCTCCTTTTACGGACTATGTAGAATACCATATGAAAAGGACCACCTTGGCACATTCAAGCCAAGAATGTTTCCCTTTGCATCCTTTTATGCTTTCTCGGGCATTGGGACCGAAGGTTACGAAAAATCTCTTCATGGGTTGTCTTTAAGGTCTTTTCCAACCTTCTCATCAAGAAACAATTGCTGAGCAAACTTGGTTTCATCCATGCTTGTAAAAGTATGTGAATGTCCATCTAGTCAGTACAAGTTTAACCTTTTTCCAGCATGATTGGACTACCAACGGTAAATAAGTCTCCCATCCCTAAAAGGATGAGAGAGCTCTCTTATGTACACTTTTATGCTTTTTCGGGCACAAGAGACTATCAACGAAAAAGAGGCCCCATTGGAGTCTTCTTCATGCTTTCAGACTCTCTAAAATTGAAAGCACTATCAAGCATTTACTTTCTCGGGCTCGCTCAAAATCCATGAGATCATACCACAACGGTGTCTTTTGGGGCCACCCCATGTGTTACAGTTCGGCAGTATTCCCCCTTTGGGTCGCCTTTGTTCAAGAATATTCTTGAATGAGTCTTTGTTGGATCCCATGAATACAAAAAGTGTCTACCTCCCCCAAGTATTTCCCATCTGCAGTTACATTCCTGGTATAACAGCTATGATCCCCCTCCCTTTAGACAATTTTATTTGCTTCCAGGTCAACCCTGCCATCATACTCTAAACAAAGGAAGTTTGAGTCCCCCGTGATTCCCTGCCCTTATTCCCCATTCAGTGTGTCAGTCCCAATATTGTCTCACACCTTTGGTTATCTCCCTCATGCTTCTGGCCAAGGAAACACCATTTCCTTGGTTAGTTGCATGTCTCCCTCTGTCGACGACAACACATCTATTCTAGAGGATAGACCCAGAGGTCCCTGTATCTTGGTTTCATTAACCTCATTGATGAGTTCCTTGGACCACTTGAGAGGAGTCCTTAGTGCCTCTCAGGGTGTTTATGTCTCACGTGCTCGACTCCAGCTACATCATCGCACCGTTGAGATTCGTACAAGGTATTTTTCCATACATTTTTTGGTCAAAGACCCCGGGTGTCACTTGACTCTAGCACATTGGTGATTCTATGAAGGGACCCAGACATGTTCATGTCCCTTTTGATTTTTGGGTTGCATTGGAGACAGTGTTTAGAAGCCCCAGAGCAGTGCTTCTGTATAGATTCATAATTGATGCGGCATATTGTACCACAAGGACTCTGATTCTCCGCCAGTGAATCCTTATAGTTATGTACCTCTCCAGATCCAGCAAACCATCAGTTATGAAGATATAGCATTCCATGAGAATTCCATGGGTCTGATGTATCAGTTCTTCATATCATTATTGTGTTCAGCCTCTTATTGAGGCCACCATTATGTAACACCAGTTGTATATGATTGGCTCTTGCATTTACGAGCCTGGATTGCATTATTCTTTTGACATTGTTATGAGCATGGGGATGCTCGCCTCGTCCATATACATGTCACATATTCATTGTATCTCACCCATTGATGGGAACCAACATTAATACAAAAACCAAAGCCACCATGTCCCGAACCACGAAGCACTGCCTCTCCCCATAAAATCCTATGATGTATGTCGACCATACGATGAGCTCCTCCCCTCACACATCAGGGGGAAATCTATTAAACCAAAAAATCACCCGACTTGCTCCATATGGCCTACACCACATGAAGACATCCATTTCATAACCCTTATTGACCCCCACACCCTTATGTAACCTATGCTTTCCCCTTAAAGGATCAAAATCATAAAAAAGGGCTTAAAAACCCATAAAAGAGCCAAATAGCTCACAAAGGGGCTAAATCCCTCAAAAAGGGGCTAAAACCCCTAAAAGGGGCCTAAAAACCCCAAAAGAGCTAAGAAAGGGGTGAAAAGGGCTTAAAACCCTAAAGCAAAGAAAAAAACTATAAATAAAAGGGTGGGGGTCACTCTCAAACAGTCATTCTCTTCCTACCATTACTCTGCCTGTATGAGTGCCATAAGAAACCATCATTCTCAAGACATTCATCCCTCTCGCTTCATTTGCTCCACTAGCCAAACTTCATGTATGTTGAGCATTGCTCCATACCACCCAACCTGGTAGAGAGGTAGCTTCCTAAGCTAGGGCATGGTGGCCCCATTTGAAACCAAAGCTAGAAGTCATATGATTTTATTTCTGTTGTTAGTTCTCGTTTTATAGATTATTTTGATACATATGTTGGGACCTCTGAAGTTGTGTTGCAGGTTCTCCATATGCTCTCTCTAACAACTTGTTGCAGGTTTTCTTTCATCCACTTGACTCTATCCTTCCATCCTATAGATGGAAGGTAGGTGCAACTACACATAGCTAGGGCTTTTGCGCAACTACATAAGCACGCATTGTAGTTTGGGCAAAAGCCCTAGCTATGTGCAGTTGCACCTACCTTTTGCCTGTAGGACAGAAGGATAGAGTCAAGTGGATGAAATAAAACTTGCAACAAGTTATTAGAGAGAACCAATGGAGAGCCTGCAACACAACTTCAGAAGTCACAGCATATGTATCAAAATAATATATAAAACGAGAACTAACGGAAGAAATAAAAGCATATACCTTCTAGCTTTGGTTTCAAATGGGGCCACCATTCCCTAGCTCAGGAAGCTACCTCTCTACCAGTTTGGGTGGTATGGAGCAATGCTCAACATACAGGAATTTTTTCTAGTGGAGCAAATGGAGTGAGAGGGATGAATGGCTTCAGAATGATGGTTTATCAAGGCACTCATATGGGCAGAGTAACGGTAGGAAGAGAATGAGTGTGTTGAGAGTGACCCCCATCCCTTTATTTATAGCTTTTTTCTTTGCTTTAGGGTTTTTATCTCTTGGTCAGGGTTTTAAGCCCTTTTCACCCCTTTCTTAGCTCTTTTGGGGTTTTTAGGCCCCTTTTTGAAGGATTTAGCCCCTTTGTGAGCTATTTTGGCTCTTTTATGGGTTTTTAAGCACTTTTTATGTTTTTTGAGCCTTTGATGGGAAAGCACAGGTTACATAAGGGTGTGGGGGTCAATAAGGGTTATGAAATGGATGTCTTCATGTGGTGTAGGCCATATGGAGCAAGTCAGGTGATTTTTTGGGCTAACATAACTAGGAAGACTCAAAATAACATTTATAAAATACTTTTGTGGGTACTATTGACTTGACTTACAATAAAGGTTTTACCTCATGACTTTTACGTGACCAATTACATCAATGACATCTACGAAAGGATGAATAAAAAATACAATAGAATATATTCTGAAGTTACATTTCTTTAACACTCTCGATTAACAAGGAAGATATTCTACAACATCAACAACAACAACAACTGTACAACTGACTAATGAATCTATATATCATAGGAAGTTTTGGAACAACAACATCATGCATATGGAACATCAGCATGGAACATCATCATCATTATCTAGAGTATCATCATCCACATCAACATGTGACTACTAGAACATCATCATCAACATGTGATTGTTGGAACAACATCATCATCACCAAAATCATTTCGGGATCTCTCTCTATCATATCACAGGATGTCCTAGAGAGTCTTACCATCCCATCACAGGATGTCTCATCTAAATTCATCATCCCATTGTAGGATGAGAGGTTCTTATCATCTTGAAAGCTCTCTCTATCCCATCGCAGTATTTCCTAGAGATTCTTACCATCATGTCGTAGGATGTCCCATCTAATATCATCATCCCATCGTAAGATGAGAGGATCTTACCATATTGGGAGCTCTCTCTATCCCATCGCAATATGTCTTATGCAATCTCACCATCCCATTGCATGATGTCCCATCTAATATCATCATCCCATCGCAGGATGAGAGGATCTTATCATCATGTCCTATACAGTCTTACCATCCCATTGTAGGATGTCCCATTTAATATCATCATACAAGAACCAAGTCAGAATGGTTATGTCTATGGCCACTCACCCCTATCCAAGTAATCTTGTAACTCTCACGGAACAAAGTCGGCATGGTTATGTTTATGGGCCACTCACTCCTAGCCAAGTTAGCATGGCATTATCGGGGAACCAACTCAACATGGTTATGTCCTAACCAAATCATTATGGCACTCACTTCTTCCAAGTCATCATGGTGCATGTTGCTTCCCAGTCATCATGGCACACACTTTTTCCAAGTCATCATGGCACATACCACTCTCTCCATCATAGAGGTCATCTTGATGTCAAGTCCATTTGAAAATATGGCCAAGCCATCATGGCATTGTCTACATCATCCTTCTTTAGCTTATGGAACACATTGTTCCCTCCATCAAGGAGGTCATCTTGATGTCAATTCCATTTGACAATATTTAGTACAATCATGTGAGGTGTAGGGAAATTTTAATGCTTGTCCTCAACCTTGTAGCAAAGGTTGAAGTATTCTTCAATGAGTCTTGATCACATGACCTTTTCTACAAGTCGAATTCAAATGTATGATTAGAAACATTTAATAATTTCTAAATGAAAAATTCGTAGGCATAAAGACATATGCAAATATCTTAGCCAATAATTCAACACAACATTCATCTATATTACATATACATACGATAACTTTATAATGCCTTCCATCTCTATCAGAACGTTATTAAGAGTGTGCACTACTCCCAACATTTCAGTAAAAAGGTTGAAGATAAGTAACAATGGAATGTTGTGCAATACAATAGGCCACTTACCCATCACATGCATATATGAAAACATTCTAACATGCATAGTACATTTCCTAATTATAGGAACATAAATCTATACACAACTGGACAATATCATTTATGCAACTAGATATACAGGAAATGATCATTCAAATACTTATCTTTTCTTTGTTTGGTGGACTCCTCTTTATTTTGACCAAGTTCTTCTTGTGCATTGCTTTGTCTTCATCTCTCAATTTCTCCATTGATATATCTTTCCAATTCATGCTCTTATAGTATGAGAAGCACTCAAAAACATTACTTCAACTGGATGCTTTCTTCAATGCTTTTCCTGAAGACTGGTTTTGGTGGACCTAGAGTTTGAAAGAGAAACCCTAATTTTTTAAAGCTTGGTGTCCTGCAGATCTGATTCCTCAAGGAGAACTTATCAATATACTCGTTTTCCTAAATTTGTGGATAGAACTACAAAATATTTGATGCAAATTTGAAGATCTTAAGAAAAATGGCACGATGGCCAGGTGCTAGAAACCATGTGACAAGAAGAAAAGGCGCCCAAAGCAAAAGAGGCAATGGAACTGAGGGATATGACCTAGGGCTAGAGTGATTAGGAGCTATAGGGTGATCAAGAAGAACATGTGTGGGATCCATTAAATCAATGGTGGAGGGTCCCAACACATCGTCAAGATACAAGGAGGTTAGCAAAGATGACCGAGCATATCAAGCACGGGCCCAGGATATCAACGGTAGAAAGTAAAATCACTGTTGGAGACATTTACCCAGCATGCACACTTAATTTGGTCAATTTGGCCTTGTTAAACCACTATCCTAAGTTTAATTGACTTAATCGACATCAGATGAGCACACTATGACATTAGCATGAGCACACCCACGCCTACCTTCAGGTAAGGAGGCCAACTAAGCCTTCTCCTTCATTCAGGGAAGCTAACTGGGCTTCCTCCTTCAATCGGGGAGCCATTCTAGGGTGATCTGAGTGTCATAAATGCACCTAATTGCTAACTAATTGTTACAATCAATTAATCCAAGTGGTGAAGGTACCTCCATTCATTTATTTGATTATTTTTATTATTATTTATGAACTGGAGACAACTAGGTCACCTCCAACCACTTCTAATGACCAGTTTGACTTTAGTTAACCTCATCGGGGTTCATTGGAGTTAATGATGTGCTACCACTTGTTGATTGGCATGCAGTGACATGTGTCTGAGCTACCTTTAGTTAGACTCAGTCATCCATTGCACTCTGATTCAGTTAGGACTTAGTATGAGGGTCAGTTATTGATTAGCTTAGTGGTTAACTATGTGTGTCGATTGTGGCTGACATTTAGTTAAGCTACACCCATTCATTCATTTCGAATGAGCTCCTTGGGAATTTGAATTGTCTTGGCATTCATGCACCTTGCATGACCATTGTATTGTATTACTATTATTGATTATACAGAGCTACTACTCCTATTGTAGCATCATTATTCCATTTTCATGCTTAATTGTCTGAAATCTCTTATGAGACTGTGTTTAGTCCCTAGATTACTGTGACAGATTAATATGGTATCAAAGCTCACAGAGGGACAAAGCTTAGATCTCTCAAAAACATGGTTTTTGACAGATCTTGCATGAAAAATTGAAAAAAAGCTCAAAATTCCAGCACTGCACCAGAAGCCAAGGCTTACCACTTAATACCCCAAGTAAAGAAATTGTTGATCAAGCTTGCTTGATCAATTATGCTGGGTGTGATGAAATCCTAAAATTTGTAGGATTTCCGACCTTACGGTGCCCCTTTTGTTGTGATTTCTAGGTTTTAATAGGTGAAAATCATTCGCTACAATAGTTTGAGATGGCTTCTTCCATCAAACTCTTGACTCCGTTCAATTTCCATTCATGGAAAGGAGATATGGAGATCCAGGTACGTGCCAGAGGACTCTACCGGGTCACAATGGACACTAAAGAAGACCCTACTCATGTGATAGACAAAGCTATATTCTTGAACAAGAAAGATGAAGCATTCGGATTCTTATGCCTCTCTATTTCCAAGGATCTTATTTTCCACCTCTCGGGATTTAAGAATCCAAAGGAAATTTGGGACAAATTGGACACCCTGTATGGAAAATAGGATGATTTTATAGTTTACCAGCTTGAAAACAAGTTGATATCTCTCCAACCTTCCAATTTTGAGACCTTAATGATTTTTTCACAAAGTTCAAGCACATTGCCTTACTGTTGAAGCAGTGTAAGGTGGAGAAGGAGGATGATCAGCTCATCCTCGCCATTATCTCCAAACTTGGAGTTGATTATTCGGTGTTTGTCTCTACATTATGTGAGGGGAATCTCATAACCCCTGGATGGAAGATGCCTTCACTCGATGCCTTCATTGAGTCCCTAACAAGTGAACATGATAAGCTTCTCTAGATGGGGATCATCATATCCTCCCGTGATCAATCCCTCTATTCTTCAGAGCCCAAAGATCTGAAGGGTAAAGGAAAGCAGTAGAAGAACCCAAAAACTAAATTTGAAGCTCCTAAGCCTAAAGTTCAAAACCATCAGCATGAAGAGCCTTCCGGCTTGAGGAAGAACAAAAACAAAGGGCATCATGGAAAGGAAAAAGTAACGTGTCCATACTGCAGGAAGGGATTCCACCCTGAACATTCCTGCATGAAAAAGAAACTTGATGAAGCTACTTATCTTCTTGAGAAAAATCGCATCAAGCTTCTGGAAAGCTTTCGAAGGAGAGATCGAGAAGATCGGGAACCAAAACATGAAAGAGGTCATGCTCTCATGCCAAGCACTTCAAAGTCCAAAGCTCTTTTGATAGATTCTGGAGCTTCGAATAACATGATGCCTGAAAGAGACTCTTTCTCATCTTTGAGACCGGAAAATCCATTCCCATCCACATGGGAGATGACTCCACAATCATATCCAAAGGACAAGGTACTGTAAATATTGAGCATGGTTTCTTTTCCAATGTTCTGTATGTACCATCTCTTGCATCAAACCTCCTAAGTGTTTATCAAATGACACATACGGGAGTGCCCAAGAGAGTCTCCTTTAGCCTAGATGATATAGAGATCATAGAAATTGCATCCAGAAAACTTGTAGCAAAAGGTCTTGCAAACCATCATGCAAAATCCTACGAGTTCTCCCATTTTGTGGCGGATGCAAAGCCCACCGCATTGATGATTCATGGAAATGAGGTTAGTAGACTATGGCATGAGAGGTTCAGCCATCGGAACTTAAAATAATTGCAGCAATTATAGAATAATTCCATGGTTGAATGCCTCCCGGTCATCAAAGCCACCACCGTAATTTGCAAGGGTTGTGTTGTTGGAAAGCACCCTGAGCATAAGTTTGATCGGGGGAAGGCAAGCCGAGCATCTTGCATCTTGGGGCAGATACATTTTGATATCAGTGGACCCATGCCTACCACATCCATGAATGGATCAAGGTACATTCTCACTTTTATTGATGACTTTTCCAGATACCCATGGGTCTTTTTTATCAAAAAGAAGTCGAAAGTCTTGGAAAAATTCATTGATTTGAAGGCACTAATAGAAAATGCATCTGGAAAAAAGATCAAGATTTTGAGATATGATAATGGTGGGGAATATATCAGTAATTATTTTCTGCATATATGTTCCCAAAGTGGTATTCAAATCCAATATCCAGTTCCCTACACTCCCCAGCAAAACGGTGTAGCGGAGAGGAAGAATCGTTCTCTCAAGGAGATGACCACTTGTATGTTGGAATCAAAGAAGTTGGCTGCTAATTTGTGGGCTGAAGCCATGAATGCTATAGCATATATTCAGAACATAGTGCCACACTCATGCATGAAAGGGAAGACCCCTTTCGAATCATACTTCAAACACAAGCCGGATGTGTCGAATCTAAGGGTGTTTGGGTCCACTGCATGGGCCCGAATTCTGCATGATAAAAGGAGGGCTTTGCAACCACAAAGAATAGAATGTATATTTATTGGTTATCCTAATGAATCTAAAGGATTCAATATGATGGATATCAGAACAAAATAGATCATCATTAAAAGGAGTGTCATGTTCGATGAGCCTCTTCAGGAGGTAGAACTAGTGAAGGAGAAAACTGTTGAATTTCCTTCCTATTCTACTGAATATTTGGATGATGGAATTGGGGATGATGACCCTGATTTGGATCCTCTGATTTCTGATATTAGTGAATATCATACATCAGATTCTGAATTAGAACCTGAATTACAAAATCATCTCTCAACTTGGGCCAGACAGACACTCTCCTCCGCATGTGATAACATTGGAAATCTGGATGATCCACGGAGAACCCAGTCTGATTTCAAAACAGCAGTCATTGCGCTCTCTTGTCCTAATTATTTGCTGTCAGAATATTTTTACTTAATGATAATTTCATATCCTAAGTCTTACTACCATTCTTGGAAGGATCCGATATGGAAAGCTGCCATGGATGAAGAGATTTATTCTCTTTAGAAAAACACTACTTGGGAGCTAGTTTCTCTTCCTCCGGGGAGGAAATTGGTTCAATGCAAGTGGTTGTTTCAGAATAAGGTTGCTACTGATGGAACAACCTGAAAATATAAGGCAAGGCTGGTAGCAAAAGTTTTCTCCCAGGTCCAAGGTGTGGACTACCATGAGACTTTTGCACCGGATGCAAAAATGGACTCCATCCGCCTAGTTTCGGCAATTTCTGCATCTAAGCACTGGGAAGTGCATCATATGGATGTTAAGTCTGCCTTTATACATGGACATATTCATGAGGATATATACATGAAGTAGTCTGATGGCTACATTTCTGATCCATGTTTGGTTTACAAACTAAAGAAGTCACTATACGGGTTAAAACAGGCCCCAATAGAGCGGTATTTCAAGATGGATGCCTTCCTTCTCTTGCAAAAATTCCAAAGGTGTAAATCAAATCCGAATGTGTATATACAGCAGTATGATGGTTATTTGATTATTATTGTTTTATATTTTGATGACTTACTGATTATAGGTAGCATAGTTGCTTCTATTTCAGTCATCAAAACTGCTCTCCACAATGCATTTGAAATGAGCGATTTGGGGCTCTTGAAGCAATTTCTGGGGCTCGAAATTGAGAAAAATATTGATGGGATAGTGGTCACTCAGTCCAAATACATATCAGACCTGTTAGTTAAGTTTAACATGGTTGAATGTAAGGATTCTCCATTCCCTTTCCTTTCAAGGATCAGCCTTGAAGAAGGAAAAAGCACACCTCCCATGGACTGCACTATTTATCGACAACTAATTGGTATCTTGTTGTACTTGACTCATTCTCAGCTTGATATATGTTATGCCATGAATGATGTGTCAAGATGCATGCAGCAGCCTCATGATCTTCATTGGAAGGAAGCCAAGAGGGTCCTCCAGTATATTCAGGGAACCAGGACCTATGGCACTCACAATGCTGCAGACTCTGAGCTAGCGCTGGTTGGTTACACAGATTCCGATTGGGCGGGTGATTCTATTGATCGAAAGTCTACTTCCGGATATGTATTCATTTTTGGTGGTGTCCCCATTTACTATTCTAGAAAAAATTAGGCCGTCATAGCATTGTCTTCAGTAGAGGCCGAGTATCGAGGAGCGATGAATGCTTGCATCCAAGCTGTTTGGTTGCAAGGAATTCTTTCAAAGTTTGATCTTGGTAGTACTTTGTCCACTATCCTCTTTTATGACAATCAAAGTGCTATTAAGATATCCATAGATCCAGTTACCAGGCAGAGGACCAAGCATGTAGACATACACATGCACTATATTAGGAAATTGGTGCATGACAGGACCATCATTTTGCAATACTATCCTACTGAGGAGCAGATTGCAGACATATTCACCAAGATATTTTTAGAAAAGTAGCTCACTTACCTCCATTCACTGTTGGGGGTGAGTTCATCAGGGTGATCAGGCTACTTTTAGTGTTCAGCTTGAGGGGAGGTTTTTCCCATTGGGTTTTCCCTCTTTCCTCGCTTAGATTTATTTTTGAGCATTGTTTCAGTTACATTATTGTATAGGGTGACCTATGGAATTTGTTGTTGGGGCCCTAGCATTTCATGCACTTTATTTTTACTTCTCCTAAGTATAGCTTAAGGGGGGTGTTGGAGACATTTACCCAACATGCACACTTAATTTGGTTAATTTGGCCTTGTTAAACCACTATCCTAAGTTTAATTTACTTAATCGGCATCAAATGAGCACACTATGACATCAGGATGAGCACACCCACGCCTACCTTAAGTCAAGGAGGCCAACTAAGCCTTCTCCTTTATTTGGGGAGGCTAACTGGGCTTCCTCCTTCAATCAGGGAACCATTCTGGGGTGATCTGAGTGTCATAAATGCACCTAATTGCTAACGGATTGTTACAATCAGTTAAGCCAAGTGGTGAAGGCACCTCCATTCATTTATTTGATTATTTTTATTATTATTTATGAACTGGAGACAACTAGGGCGCCTCCAACCACTTATGATGACCAGTTTGACTTCAGCTAACCTCATCGGGGTTCATTGGAGTTAATGATGTGATACCACTTGTTGATTGGCATGCAATGACATGTGTCTGAGCTACCTTTAGTTAGACTGAGTCATCCATTGCACTCCGATTCAGTTAGGACTCAGTGTGAGAGTCAGTTATTGATTAGCTCAATGGTTAACTATGTGTGTTGATTGTGGCTGACATTTAATTAAGCTACACCCATTCATTCAATTCGAATGACCTCCTTGGGAATTCGAATTGTCTTGGCATTCATGCACCTTGCATGACCATTTTATTGTAATACTCATTATTTATTGATTATACAGAGCTGCTACTCCTATTGCAGCATCATTATGCCATTTTCATGCTTAATTGTCTGAAATCTCTTATGAGACTATGTTTTAGTCCCTAGATTACTGTGATAGATTAATAATCACCTCATGAAAATGAAATCATTTCAAAGGCTCCCTGAAGATCCATTGGCTCGAAACCTCCATGGATGTGTGGGCGCATATGATTTCTAATGGATCCTCGTGGCCGTCTCCAAAACCACCTCGCCTATGAGCCATTATTACCATGGGGAACAAGAGTAGTTTCCACTCGAGGACAAAAAAATGCCAAATAGGAATCCACACAAGAGAAGAAAAGACAGTTGGCACCCATGCAGACCAACTATAAGCTTACATGTCTGAAGTAGGGTCTACTAGCACAATATGATGTCATTTAGGCACATTGACTAAATGATTGACAACCATCCAAATTTAAATTGTGTTTGATTGTTTAAGGGAGGTAGATTCAAATGTGTGTTTTATGTCCATACCAAGAAGAAGACAAGAGCCACATGTTCCCATTGGACCAGTCTAGTCAGCAGCTATGCACGGAACTCAAACACGATATTGAGATTTTACCCTCTATGTAACCCTTGTACTATGCATCTCCCTTTTCTTTTACCATGGTTCTAATTGTAAAAGGTTTTTACCTTCTGGTAATTTTGTCTCTTTCGTTTAACCACCAGTCCCCACCAATTTATTTGCACATGGAATCCTTGTCTAAAAGAAAGATCCTAAAGCCTCAATTATTTGGAGATGAGCACATATATGACCATGATGTTGACATATTCAACCCAATGGTCACTACTTCTAACCTAAATGGCACTATTCGAGAGGCCCAATCCCAATTCGTTGTTGGCCAAGACCCTTGTCACCTCTAGGAAACCAATTTGGCCCAAGCAATCTATTCTCATGCTATTTATTTTCCATAATTTGCCAGCCAGTACTCAATCCTCTATTCAGTTGATCGATGTCCATCCTATCTATCACATGCCCCAATTTGCAAAAACAATTTAATGTTATTTGAGAAACATTGTGTTATATTTTATGCTAAGTTTGTAATTGATGACCCAGTGGGGTCAAGAATAATTAATGTAATTCAGAATATTTTATTTATAAATAAATAAATGATGAGACAACAGCTTAGGGAAGCTGCTAAAAGAGTCTTAACTGGTCACTTAGTGGAGGAGACTGGGTGGAGAATACACTGACAAGTGGCAGCATCCTCAAACTACTTCCAACTGTTGCAGGTGGCAATTTCCCTATATTTGTGGTAATGATTCCCCAAGAAAGTGGAATTGGAGTAGGTGGCTCATTAAGTCAAAACTGACCCAAAAGACCTAGGCATTTCTATAAAATTTCCCATTGAAGACAGCTGAGGCTACTCATTTCTGAGAGGTAATCATTCAGAGTAAATGAATTTACTCATGAGAAATTCGATGGAGGGGATTACTAAAGTAAGTTTGAGGGGTTAACTACTAAGACTGAACTTATTGCAGCTATTAGGATGAAGTTATTACTGCTGTGATTAGATTTGAATTACTGAGGTAATTGGACGAGTCAGGTGACAAAAGGTATTAAGGACATATCCTCCACCCAGTACTCTACCAGGAGGACCAGGAAACAAGCTCGGGGGTCTTGAGAAAGTGCAATCTAAGCTTTCTCTAGGAGTTGGTTGGGAGGAACAACCTCCTTAAGCTATTGTCGCCTCATCATTAACAGGTTCTATTTGTTTCAGGTTATTATATTTATTTACTGTCTTCAGTAAAATGTTTACTAGTTTTCAAATACAGGCATGTTAGTATTTAATTAGGGTTTATGAAGAAAGGAGTAATTGTGTACTGATGGACTTAGTAATTGGTAGATTATGTTAGAAATAGTATTAAATATGCTAAATGAGAAATAAATAGAATTAGAATTCCATACTGTATTTTTCCATGCCTAGCTTAGGCAGTACTCTAGTACAGTTGGGTGTTTAGGTAGATATGATGATTTTCATTTAACTTGAATGAGAAATGTAACTAAATTCTACTATAGTTTGCTTGCAATTTTATTCTGTAAAGAAATAGTAAATACTTTATGTATTAAATGTATTTACTTCAGATAAGAACTGAACATAGGTATATAAAAACATTTAGTAATCATACTACTTATAGACTATTCTAATACTAGTATTCGTTATAAAACACAAAACTTACAGTTTAATAAATAAACAAAGGTATAGTAAATATACTATCATCTAGGGTTTAGGTTAAGATCATTTTCAAAACAATCTTATATCAATTGATTTCCAGACAATTGTTAGTTTTTCAACTTTAAGCTAGCGTTATTAGGATCTTTAACTGGGAGAATAACAAGTACAGCAATCAAACACAAGAGACAATGAACATAGTGTTTTTCCTCGGGGAAACCATAAATGGAGAAAACCCTGCAACTTCCTCAGAGATAGAATTAGCACCAAAATAGTAAAAGCCCAAAACAATAAGTGACCTCCCGACAGCAGTAATCTTCTTTTTGTCTAGCCCCAGTTTCTTCTCCTTCCTCAACTATGCGCTACACTTGAGTGTGTATGAGTTGTGTGATAAATAGAGACTCCAATTCTCTATTTATACTAATCCCAACATGATTAAAACCCTACCAGGGCCGACCTCTACTAGGAGAGTCTAATAACCCTAGTGCTTCGGAACTGCGGGGACTTTAACCCTTAGACAATCGGAGGGTTACCCACAATGACTTGACATGACTTATTTACATTGTTGATCCTCCCAATCGGAACATCAAGGCATGACAACATGACTCAATTACATTATAGATACATCCCGGAATAAACATCGGGTTACAATATGTAAGATACATAGATGAATACATTCTAAAGTTACAAATACATCAACACTCCCTCTTAACTAGGAAGGTATTCTTTCGACACAATTTTCAGTACTAGTCTTCTTCTCTGTATTAGCTGGATCATCTCGTCATCTGCATCTCAAGTATTCTGAGTCTTCAAGTCACCTTCATCTTCAAGTCGTCTTCATCTTCGAATATGGATCATCTCTTGATCTGGATCATCATGGGACATCATCATTGGATCTAGATCATCATGGGACATCATCATTGGATCTGGATCATTATGGGACATCATCATTGGATCTGGATCATCACTCGATCTGGATCATCAGTGGGCATCATTACTGGATCTAGATCATCACTCGATCTGGATCATCATCACTGGATATGGATCATCACTCGATCTGGATCATCACTGGAAATCATCAATGGATATGGAACATCACGTGTGCTATCTCATGATTCTTCTCATCACAGTAAGTTCTATAGATCCAGCCCTTTTTCATGTTGGTTGTAGGCCTAGCCTCCATGTAGGTATTCTTCAGTGCTTATATCTGACACTAAGTCATAATGGCCCTCCCAACACTTACATATGACCTACTCGTCAGAAAGACACGCCCAGCACTCACATATGATCATGTAGGAACCAATCCTATAATCATATCAGAAAGGCCCAGCACTCACATTCACCATCATGATAGGAACGCAAACTACTATCATCTGTGAAAAGGCTCAGCACTTACAACCACCAGCATGATAGGAACCCAAACTACTATCATCTGTGGAAAGGCACAGCACTCACATCCACCAGCATGGTAGGAACTCAAACTACTACCATCTGTGGAAGGGCACATCACTTACAATCACCAGCATGGTAGGAATTCAAACTAATACCATCTGTGAAAAGGCACAGCACTTACAATCACCAGCATGATAGGAATTCAAACTACTATCATCTGTGAAAATGCTCAGCACTTACAATCACCAGCATGATAGGAACTCAAACTACTATCATCTGTGAAAAGGCTCAGCACTTACAACCACCAGCATGATAGGAACCCAAACTACTATCATCTGTGGAAAGGCACAGCACTCACATCCACCAGCATGGTAGGAACTCAAACTACTACCATCTGTGGAAGGGCACATCACTTACAATCACCAGCATGGTAGGAATTCAAACTAATACCATCTGTGAAAAGGCACAGCACTTACAATCACCAGCATGATAGGAATTCAAACTACTATCATCTGTGAAAATGCTCAGCACTTACAATCACCAGCATGATAGGAACTCAAACTACTATCATCTGTGAAAAGGCTCAGCACTTACAACCACCAGCATTATAGGAACCCAAGCTACTATCATCTGTGGAAAGGCCACTGCACTTACATCTGATCATGTGGGAACACATCCCTCAGTCACATCAGAACGGCTCTCAGTCCTTGACTGAGGATTCCTGGTACCTCACCAGGTAGCTCCATTCAAAGAATGGCGGTAGCCCTTATATTTGACACCAAGTCAGAATGGCCAGCACTCACATCTGACATGGGAGGAACCTAATCCTTTAGCCATGAAAGAATGGCTCAACCCTTACATATAATCAATTGGGAACACATCCATCTATCACATCAGAATGGCCATGCACTCATATCTGATCATGTGAGAGAACATCTCACGGTCATATCAGAACGGCCCTCAATCCTAGATTGAGTTTTCCTGGTACCTCACCAGGCAGCTCCATTCAAAGAATGGAAATAGCCCTTATATCTGATCATGTAGGAACCAATCCTACAGTCATATCAGAATGGCTCAGCACTCATATCTGACATGGAAGGAACCAATCCTCTCACCATGATAGAATGGCTCAGCCCTTATATCTGACCTACTCGTCAGAATGGCTATGGATATTAGCACTCATATCTGACATGGAAGGAACCAATCCTCTCACCATGACAGAATGGCTATGGAACTCATCACTTTCCCTTGGAGGAAACCTCGATCTGGAGAACACCAAGATTCTCCCTGAAGTACTCGAACTTCAGCCTAGCCAATGGCTTCATCAATACATCAGCTATATGTTCCTCCATCGCAACATACTGGAGCTTCACTGCTCCCCTCTACACCATATCCCTGATATAGTGATACTTGGTCTCGATATGCTTTTCCTTGTCATGGAACACTGGATTCTTTGACAACTTCACGCAACTCTGGTTGTCACAATGTATACAAGTAGCATCCAACTGGAGATCAAATAAATCAAACACTAGCTTCCTCAGCCATACTGCCTCACAACTAGCTGAACAAGCTGTGACATACTCTGCTTCAGCTGTACTCAGTGCCACATAGGATTGCTTCCTGCTAAACCAAGAGATCACACCTGATCCCATACTAAAGCAACATCCTGAAGTGCTCTTCCAATCGATGGCATTGCTTGCCCAATCTGAATCAACATAACCCTCCAGGTTAATCTTCTGATTCGCATTGAACCTGAGCCCATAATCAACTGTACCCTTCAAGTACCTCAGAATATGCTTTGCAACAATCAAGTGAACATGTCTCGAATCTGTCAGGAACTGGCTCAAGGTGTTCATAGCAAAGCAAATATCTAGTCTTGTGTTCGTCACGTACGTCAATGACCCAATCATCTGATGATATCATAGCATCAACCAACTCTGATGAAGCATCACTCAATAGCTTCAGGTTCGATGCCATAGGTGTGGCCATAGTCTTGTATTCCATCATCCCAAACCTCTTCAGGATCTCTACTGCATACTTCCCTTGTCCAAGGAATATTCTATCTGTACTCTGCCACACCTCCATACCTAGAAAGTAATGCATCATACCCAAGACCTTCATCTCGAACTCAGCAGCAAGCTTTCTCTTCATATCAACAATAAACCCATCTGTACCTATCACAAATAGATCATCTACATATAGTAGAAGCATCACTGGGTTTCCATCTTTAACCTTGTAGTAAAGGTTGGAATCTGCTTTACTCTTGGTAAATCCCAAACTAGATAGAAAGATGTCAATTCTGCTGTACCGGTCCTGGGTGCCTGTTTCAAACCGTACAGGGCTTTCTTCAATCTGCATACATGAGACTCTCTGTCATGTGTCTCAAAACCGAGTGGTTGTTCTACATACACTTCCTCTTCTACTACACCATTCAAGAAGGCAATCTTGACATCCATCTAGTGTATCTTCCATTTCAACACTGCAACCAAAGAAAGTACTGATCTGATGGAAGTGTATCTGGCTACAGGTGCAAATTTTTCTTCATAGTCTATTCCTTCTTTCTGAGAGAAACCCCTAGCCACAAATCTTGCCTTATACTTTTCAATGCTACCGTCTGCAACATGCTTGATCTTGTAGATCCATTTGGAAGTTACAATTGACTTCCCTTCTGGTCTTGGGACAACATCCCAAACATCATTCTTCATGATCGATTGATATTCTTTGATCATAGCATCCTTCCATTCTTTCCGTTCTGTCGCTTCTTCATAACCGGAAGGTTCTTTATCAATGAAATCACATAGTAGAGCTACATACTTGGAGCAGGATCTAGTCCTCTTTCTTTCTCTGTGATTCTCTTCTGGAGCCCCATGTCTTACAAAAGATTCCTTGAATCCAGTCATATGTTTGGAAGCCCCACTGTCTATAAGCCAATCATCACTACCATGAGTAATGTTACCTATGAGAGCGTAAATCAAAACATATTCATCCTCACTTGATGAATCTTCACTTTCATATCTAGTTCTTTTCTTGGATGGTTCATCATCCTCTGCAGCATGAGCGTGATGTCTTCTTTTGTTCCCCTTCTTCTTATGAGAGTGGACCTTGTTCTTAGGACAGTCTTTTTCAAATTGTCCTTTTTCATCACATGTATAACATCTCAATATATATAGGTCCTTTTTATTGTTATCCTTAGATTAAGAGTTCTTACCTTTAGAGTAATGAGGATTTCTTCTTCCCTTATTGGAGTGAATTGTGAGGGCTTGATCTTCACTTCCCATCTTCTCTTCTCAGGCTGCTATTCGAGCTTCTTCTTGAGAGCATTCTTCCCATAGTCTGCTGAACTTGACTAACTTCTTTCTTGCATAGATTCCTTGGATGAATGAATCCCATGACCTAGGAATTCCATTCAGTGTTGTCATCACAATCTCTGCATTCTCCACTTCTTCATCTACAGCTTCTAATTGTTCCTTGATCTGAGAAACCCTTGTGAATTATGACTGGATAGTCTTTGCATTCTGAATCTTCACATTCTTCAGTTGGTTCCTCAGAGTAATCTTCCGGTTTATGTTCTTCCCTTCAAACAACTTGGTTAGGGCATCAAACATAGCTTTAGGTGTCTTGAGAGAGGACACCTGAGGTATAAGGTGATCCTTGATAGAATCAGCAATGATCCTCTTTACCATAACCATGTTCTTCTTATGTAAGGCCATTGCCTCATCTCCCTCTGGAACTGGAACCTCCTCATGGATGTAGGAGTCTAACTCATTCTCTTCCAGGACCAGGGAGATCCTATACTTCCAGGCTCGGAAGTTGTCAGCTCCCTCAAGCTTTTCATCAAGCTTGGTATGGTGAGACATCTTAAACTAAGAACCTCAAATGGAAATACAAAATATTTAGATCTTACCAGGTCAAGATGTCAGATTTTGGATTTGGAGCTGAAATCCCGCAATACTAGAACAAGAGCAAATGAAGGTTTTGCTTTTCTGGAGATCTATCCACCCAAATTATTTGAAATTTGTCCCTAACTTCAATTTTGGGGAGGAGATCAATCCAGGCCTGGGCTCACTGAAAAATTCCTCTTCTGTGAAAATCCCTAATTTTCAGCTGCAGTGACAGGTCCAAAACTAAAAAACCTTAGAATTGGATTTTGCTTCGACAGAAAGATGCACCCTAAGGAGGAGAGTTATTCCACCTTACTTTTGTTGAAAATCTGTGGAGGAAGATCCACAAACTAGGAATCCCTAGTTCCCGCAACTGCACAGTGTCTTCTTCTCAGGTTAGCTCTGATACCATGTTAGTTTTTCAACTTTAAGCTAGCATTATTAGGATCTTTAATTGAGAGAATAACAAGTACAACAATCAAACACAAGAGACAATGAACACAGTGTTTTTCCTCGTAGAAACCATAAATGGAGAAAACCCCGCAACTTCCTCAGAGATAGAATCAACACCAAAATAGTAAAATCTCAAAACAGTAAGTGACCTCGTGACGGCAATAATCTTCTTCTTGTCTAGCCCCAGTGTCTTCTCCTTCCTCAACTATGAGCTACACTTGAGTGTGTATGAGTTGTGTGATAAATAGAGACACCAATTCTCTATTTATACTAATCCCAACATGACTAAAACCCTACCAGGGCCGACCTCTACTAGGAGAGTCTAATAACCCTAGTGCCCCGGAACTATGAGGACTTTAACCCTTAGACAATCGGAGGGTTATCCACAATGACTTGACATGACTTATTTACATTATTAATCCTCCCGATCGGAACATTGGGGCATGACAACATGACTCAATTACATTATAGATACATCCCGGAATAAACATCGGGTTACAATATATAAGATACATAGATGAATACATTTCAAAGTTACAAATACATCAACAACAATATGTGTCTCTGATTTAAGATAGAATTTTCTACTGTAACCTAAATACAACTACCTAGGTCAATGAAAGATAAACTTAATCCTATTCTCAAGCTTGAAGTATTTACCCTAAATCTTCCCTTATAAGAATTAAACAGCTATAAAAATCATTAAAGGAAAATAATAAAACAGAGCTAAGAATTTTCCAAGTAAAAATTTATTCTTTCCTGAACTGTAGGGTATACTTAAAAATTTGCCCTTATGAGCCAAACAGAGTAATAATAATACTCTTAACACAGTAAAAAATTTCCATAATTTCATTGCACTGTAAATCATTTTAATCGCATAATAATAAACCAAAATAATACAACAACAATTTCCTAAAAAACAAAATTGATTAAGAAGCAATGGCTTATGGCCTTTAAAATTCAAGGTTGAGGCTCAGGCCTGTTAAAAACAGAACTAAAACAAGATAATATTTATCGAACAATAATCATACATCATGGACAGGTAAAAACCCTTAATTCTTTTACAAATCCTGACTGATTAACAGTCTTTTCATTTCCCTTAAAAATCTATTTTTTTTTAAACTAAAAATTAACCAGACAGAGGTCGACAGCCTCGTAGGGCTTAGAGATGAGCTCTATCAATAAAAGAAAAATAATTTTACATTGTTCAGGCTGTAAAGGAAGAGACATAAAAACCATTCTTTTTATCACGACTACTATAACCTTCTTCCTCCCTGCACAAAGTACCCTCTAAGGGTTTCGAACTCATACAAAACAAGCAAGCAAGAAACAACAAGCTAGCAGGTAAACCGAGGGCGTGCCTTTTCAACTACAAAGAACCTAACTTCCAACCACCACAACAAATTGCAGGAAGAAACCCTCATTTGCAACCAGGGCTTACCATTTGAATGCTCAAGTGGAACGTTGAAGGAGAAGCTCGTTTCCACCCACAGAATCGGAAGAAGGGCCTACAAGATTACAAACCCTTTTATTACAAAGCCTTTTTAAAATTTGTAAAATCCTTTTATAAGAAAATTAATCCAAAAACCAAATGAGGGTAAGTCTTTACCTGTTATAGTTTTGAGTTGAAGCTAAGGTGAAATGGCCACCTTAGGTCGTGTTGGGACCGTGATGGAAGACAGGAAGACTTTGAGTCACCACTGCGAAGGAAAAATAGGAAAATCAACGCAACCAGATGAGAAATACTCCTACTTGAGCTCTGTCAGTCCGTTTGCAAGCTCAAGACTTACATAGTCCTTGAGTCCTGAAGAAAAACCAATATCTACACTCATTGCAAACTACATTAACCGTTAAAGACCAAAAACCACTACGACCTCTCTCAGACAGTCACAGCATTTGATTTCTGAAGCAAGCTGTCAAAACTTGAAGGTGGTTACAGGCCTCCAATGGCCACGAGCTCTCAGCTCGGCCAACAAGATGGAGGAACCCTCGCTCTGCTAAACAAATGGGTAGGGTTTTGGAGTTATAACTCAACCCATGTGTGGATAAAACTATCCCACGCATCCTTCCAAATATTTTCTCCATCATGGGTAGAGTTCCATAGTCAGCACTGCATAAAATGATTTACATTCAAACCATTGATCATTCAAAACTATACTGTGTTTATGATTGCCAATAATATATATCATTTCCATGGAGATTAACGATACATAGGTTATAAAACATAATCTTAAGTTATGAGGTAACCCATAGGTTTTGTCATTTTTTAAATAGATTATTTTGCTAACTTCATGTGCCAAGACTTTGTATAAATATATTTCAAGTCTACTAATCAACTTGCATGAATATTTAGTCATAGCTAAGGGTGCACTTAGATTTTGAAGTAAAAGATACATATCAAAAGAATAAAGAGTACATCCTTTTATAACATGAAAAGTATATAATGAAAAACCTAGATTAAGGTAAAAATGGTATACATCTTTGGATGTAGGTCGTAAGAGTTTTAGAGTAACTCTTTTCCAGCAACAATAGGCTAGGTTGATGGTTTAGGAATTACGAAGTAGTTCTTGTGTATGATTCATTTTAATGATGCTCAAAACTAAAATCCAATGTATGCTTCAACTAAACAAAATCCTGAGTATTATGAATGCATGCTAGTTAAAATCCAAATCAATTTTGCTTTCAAAAGTATATGGTATTTTTGACTCAAACAAATTAGTAATTTGATTATCCTTCGGCATAGTATTTGGAATGTGTTTTATAACTATGCTGGTGCAGTTTGTTATACTTTTATTATGGAGTTGTAACAACAGAAAAATATTAACTTTACCTCCTTGAATACAAGCAGCATATTAAAACATTTTCTAATACTAGCATCTTAATCATGCTAGGGAAGTAGCTTCTCGGCATGAATTTAAATAACACCCTACTGGATCATACACTTACCTGCTAAACCTATAAGGAACCAGCAGTCCATTTGAGTTAGCTGAACCCTAAGTAAGCCCTGATCACATACAAGAATTCTTACCTACTTGACAAAAGATAAACATCAGTATATATAGCAGCAACAAAATGCAAGTCCTTTTCTAACTCTGATAGAATTAAGTTGTTAAGTCATTAATAGCACTAACACAAGTTTTCAAGATTATTACAGGTTCTTTTAAAGAAGAAAACCCATGTTCTTTTATAAACTGTTTCATTTCCCACTAACCTTTAGCAGGTACTTAGCTGCGACTATAGACATTTTATGTCACTTGAAAAATTTTAAATTTTTATGAATTTTTGGGTCATTACATGTGGTATCAGAGAACAAGGTTCAAACACTAGGCCTGAATGTAGCTCAACTTGCTTATGTGAAACAGTAAGTTTAAATAAATATGCCGATGTTGTTTTCTTTGAATGATACACACAAAGAATTTTGTTTCTAAGTTAATGACAGGTATAGATAGATTGGAAGAATATGAGGATGAGGAATCTCCTTACACTGAACGAAATAATCTTCAAAAAGAACCTATACAAGAAGAGATAACTAATAATTCTTCCAAACTACTACAAACAGTTAAAGAATTAAAAACAGAGATGGAATCAGTTAAGAAAGAAAATGAGAGGATTCTGAGCGCTCAAGAGGAGCTAAATCGGATCTTAATAGAAAGATTTCATACTGAGGGAAAAAGTAAAAGAACTGAGTCTAAAGATATAGGTTATCAGCATAAAGATAAAAAGACTAAACAAGTTAAAAACGAAAGTAACTCATCTTCTGAAGTATATGGTGATTTACATAAACAAAACTTTCATCATACTAGTGACAATAGTGAAGATAACCACCACACTAGGAAGACAAAATATAAACCTTATGAAGAAATCTCTGGGGAGTTTAAGAAGATCAAGCCACAAACATTTAATGGAGAAACAAATAAGGGGGAAGAAGCAGAATCCTGGCTGTCCGAGATGAAGAAATAATTCCAAATTTATAACTACTCTAATCAACTAAAGGCCAGGATGGCTATTTATAATCTTACGAGAAAAGCTGATATATGGTGGCAGGACTTAAAAAGAGTAAAAGGTTTAAGGGAGAAAAACATAAATTGGAGTACATTCAAGAAATATTTCAAAAATAAATTTTTATCTGAACAGTACTATGAGGAAAGGGCTAAGGAATTCTACGAGTTAAAACTAGGTACAATGAATATGAAAGAACTGAATAGTAAATTTCTAAGTCTGCTCAGGTATGTGCCATATATTGTGGCGAGAAACCTAAGGTACAACGGTTTCTCAGTTGTTTACCTTATCATATAAATAATAGGATTGAGTATGACAATCCGAAAACATTAGAAGAAGCAATGAGAAAAGCGAATTTCTGTTATGAACAGAATCGTAAAAAGGAGAGTATGGCCAACTAGAAGGCCAAAAGAAATAATAACTTTGAACAGAAGAAGAAAGATTTTGTACCTAATTGAAATTCTAAAAATAATAACACCATAAATTTTCCTAGTAAGAATTTCCAAGGGAACAAAAGTAATTCACAGACCAATCCGAATAATCAAAGGAATAAAGAATCTGCTAACAACCACAGTAACTATACAAAGAACTTTGAACGAAAGGAACCCATAAAGTGTTGGGAATGCAATGGTCCGCATTATGCATCAGTCTACCCAATCGAAAGAAGACTGTCAGTAACATACAGACAATACAGGAGGAGATGATTGTTGGTGATCTAGCGAGGACAATGCCCAGGATTAAGGCAGCATTAGAGAACCGGCAAGCAGATTATCAAATTTCCATGGTGGAAGTGGAAGGTAAGATAAATCAAATACCTATATCCATTTTAATTGATCCAAGAACTAGTTTAAGCTATATTTCTCCTAATTTAGTAGAAAAGTGTAAGCTTCAAGTTGAAAAGTTTGCAAGTTCTTGGTTAGTTCAATTACCTACTGGTGCAAAGAGAAAGGTAATTAGCTTTGTTAAGAATTGTGTAGTAACTATGGATCAGTTTGAAACTTTTGTTAAGCTCAATGTGCTACCTTTAGGTTCATATGATATGTTAATTGGTATGGATTGGTTAGAGCAGCATAGGGTGGTCTTGAATTGCTTTGATAAAACCTTTACTTGTATAAATAACGATTTAAAGTTAATAAATGTAAGGGGAATCCCTAGGAAAATAGCCTTGAGGCAGATTTCTGCTTTGCAGCTTAAGAGAGTTGTTAGGAAAGGCTGTAAAGATTATGCAGTAATAGTAATCGATGAAGAAAACCTTAACAACTTAGATAAATTAAATTTGGATTATATTCTGGTTCTAAGGGAATATTTAGATGTATTTCCAAAAGAAATTCCGGGACTGCCTCCAAAACGGGAATTAGATTTTACCATTGAGCTGGTACCTGGTGCAGTGCCCAGCTCAAAATCCCCTTATCGGATGAATATACTAGAATTAAATGAACTTAAGTCACAGTTAAAATAACTTATTGATAAGAATTACATTAGACCCAGTGTGTCTCCCTCGGGGGCACCTGTCATCTTTGTTAAGAAGAAGGATGGCACTCTGCGACTGTGTATAGATTATCGTCAATTAAATAAAATGACTATCAAAAACAGATACCCGTTACCTCACATAAATGATCTGTTTGATCAGCTACATGGAGCCATGGTGTTTTCAAAGATCGATTTACGGTCTAGATACCACCAGGTCCAAATCAAAGATGAAGACATCTTTAAAAAAACCTTTAGAACTCGATATGGACATTACGAGTTTGTCGTTATGCCCTTCAGGCTTACTAATGCTCCAGTTGTTTTTATGTGTCTAATGAATAATGTAATGCACAAATATCTAGATAAATTTGTGGTCGTATTTATTGACAACATCTTAATTTACTCAAAATATGAAAAGGAACATAAAGAACACTTAAAAATTGTCTTGCAAGAGTTACGAGAGCATCAAATTTTTGCAAAATTTAGTAAATGTGGCTTCTTTAAAGATAAAATCTAGTAGTTAGGTCATGTGGTGACTAAAGAAGGAATTTATGTTGACCGAGAAAAGATAAAGGCAATTGAAGATTGGCCAATCCCAAAAGATGTAACTAACATCCAATCATTCATGGGCATTACTAGTTATTACCGTAGATTCACCAAAGGGTTTTCAAGAATTGCAAATCCTATAACCTCTTTGCAGAAAAAGGGGAAGAAATTTGATTGGAATCAAAAGTGTGAAGACAGATTTAAAAAGTTAAAAACATTATTAACCACCGCACCAATTCTAAGAATTGTTGACCCTAATAAATATTTTATAGTATGTACTGACGCATGCAATCACTACTACATTTCGACCAAAAATACGACGGCCGTATTGTCGGATTTTCGACACTTCCCTGTCGCATGTACAACACTATGATTTTTTTAAACGTTGGTGGATTTCCGTCGGTTATCCGACATCTTTCCAATCCGTCGATTAAGCGACAATTCAGTTTACCGTCGGTTAAATATAAATCGTCGGTTAAGCGACGGTGGAGAATTTTTTTTTTTTAAAACTACACTTATAGGTCATCGCTTCTACAGCATGGCCGTCGGTTCACCAAAGAAAACCATCGCTTAACCGTCCCTTAACCAAAGAAAATCGTCGCTTAACCAAAGACAACCGTCGCTTAACCAAATAAAACCGTCGCTTAACCGTCCCTTAACCAAAGAAAATCGTCGCTTAACCAAAGAAAACCGTCGCTTAACCAAAAAAACCGTCGCTTAACCAAAGAAAACCGTCGCTTACAGGCCATCACTTCGACAGCATAGCCGTCGGTTAAGCGACGGTATTGAATTTTTATTTTTTTTTAAATCACCTACAGGCCGTCACTTAACCGACAACTATAAGTGTTTTTTTTTTAAATCACCTACAGGCCGTCGCTTAACCGACGGCTATAAGTTTTTTTTTTTTTTAAATCACCTACAGGCCATCGCTTAAAATTCCCTAGTCCCAGTGATTTGGCAGCTTGTATGCCATAACGTGGATGTTTGGTCATGTCATGCTTCTAAGAAAAGTATGAAGAAATTTGTTTCAAAATTGCTTGGAAGTTTCTTGTCTCTTTTAAAAGGGAACTGCACTGATGTTAGTTTCCAGTTAGTTGAGAAACAAATGGTAAATGAACACAAGGTAGTCACAATGGAGGAGACATCTTCACAGCTGCTAAGAAATTCAGTTCTTTACGAGCAATAGGAAAGAATTGACATTCATTCACTTTCCCTCCAAATGGTGTTGCAAATTTGTAATGTTTCAATTTTTCTTTCTTTAATGCTTAGGTCCATCTATATGTTTATTAATATCTCATACAGATATCTGGCGATACTCTACACTTAGCAGCTTTTACTTATCTGGCTTTCTTTTTCTTTTACCTACTATATGCATTCATTAAAAAAAGGAGAAATGTGCATGCTTGTTCCTGTTCACTCTTGTTAATAGTTACTTTCATTCCAGTTCTTTTGCGGGTATTTAGCACAGAAAATTTGTCAGAAGATTAGGAAGGGATTTCCTCTAGTAAAGCCGTTTTTGGCAATCTGCAAGATTGGTCAAGCTTCAAGAATATGCTGGAGGAAATTGTGGTAGCTAGCGAATTAGAGAGTTCTTTGTGTAAAAACTTAAAAAGCGAGGAACATGGATTGACATTGAATACCATGCCAATGCCCCAAGTTGCCATGGAGGAAAATCAAGCTACAATATATGATAGGAGAACAATTGGAGATTGGATAGACATACTCAACCTACTGTGTTGGCTTCCAAAGGGCTATGTTGGTGTCAAAAACTTGTCAATGTATGTACGCCATATTCTCATGATTGAGAGGTCAGTGATATTCTAACCTCAATATATTCATTGGTCTTGTTCTCAAAAGTTGCACCTTTTTTTGTGGAAAATGCATCTTATATTATACTACTGCCAGCATATCTTCCTTGGCCACAAAATTAAGGGAGTTTTCATTCTCTCGAAACATTATAAGCTTCTAGAAGAATATTTTCTGAAACTTAAACACTGACAGAGGAATCCACATTGAGTGTGATTCTGCATCTCCTCTTCCTTAAAAAGGAAATCCCTGTCAACTGGATGTTATTCGAAAGTTTCTGACCTACTGTTTGATCATCCACATTTCCCAAGATGACATCCACAATCCCGTACAAAACTGGGGTTTTGGTTGGGAGGAGTGCTTTTCTTTTACCTGAGTTGGGATTAGGCAATGTTTTTCCATCCCACTGAAGAGGACCAAGGTTGCACTTTTCCTAATGAAAGCTGTTTTTGTTAGAAAATAGGAGATTTTTCTCCTCTTTAAAATGTTTGTAAATGATGTAGATGTGATAAAATACTGCGAATCTCTCATGAACTCTATAAATATTTTCCACAAGTTCAATGGAACCTCTTAAAGCAAGTAGTCGCCCAATTATATTGGAGATTACTTGCATTATCAATACATTTAAGCAGAAAACATACTTGGAGATGACTTGCATTATCTTTATTTCCCATACTTTTTGAAAGCTCATCTTCTTTCATGTGGCTACTCAGGTCTATAGATGTTGTTGCTTAATGCTTTTCTGAGTGTGCTCTGTGGCAGCCTTTCTTGAAAGACGACTTGACAGGGAATGTCAATCCTGGAAAACATCTTATATTTTCCATACTTGATCATACTTCTAGGACACTTATGTTAATCTGTGAAGATTTCTTTAATATAGCTGCAAGATCTCTAATTTGTGATGTTCAATGCACTTCAGATACATGCAGGGTTGTCAAATCCAGTAATACTCCTCAAAACTCCAACACAAATCCAATTTCCAAAAAAAAAGAGCACATGGATGTTCAAACATTGATTGAAGCTCTAGGAAATACTTTGAGTCTTGAAGCAGGAAATCCAGTTCGTTATTTAAAACAAAGCAACTTTGAGACCGATATTTGTTCAAATCAGTTAATTAGCACCTTAACAGGCAATTTTGAAGGGATGAGCGATGGGACAGAGGTTTTAGATGCATGTAATCCTTATTGTGGATCATGGATTGGAGTTATTGCATTGACAAGTGCTATAAAAAGCATTATATGGGGGCTAGTGTCTTCCTTAGACAATCTTGATCAGCAATGCCACAAGGACAAAACAGGATCATTGAAATGGCGACATGATCTTCTTGTTAAATGGGATCCTTTCTTGAATATTTTGGGTATTTCATTAACTTGTGCATAAATAAGTTTCTTGTAGGTGATAGCTTGGATAAGGCAGTTACTGTTGAGATTCTTGGAATGCATTAGCGGTTATATACCTTATATGGAACAAGTTGTCCCTCGCATAGTCTATGTCAAGCTGATTAATCTACGCATAGAAGCAATGGCAACATTTTGCTTTCTTTCCTCTGGAGAAAATAAATGCTCAGTTTCCCATGAAGTTTATTGCATCAATGCTAACCTCTCTCCCTGTGAAAGCACAATGCATGACAAACCATCATTTTTGATAATGGATAGTGACAATCTCAAAGACTTAAAAGCTGATGTTAGAAGCTCCTTTGCAATGCTAGTTAGGAAGCCCTTAGAGTTGCATCTATTTCTGGCATTGCAGTCTATAGAGAGAGCCCTTGCAGGAATTCGGCCAGGCCACAATACTGTTTCTGAACTTCATACTGGAAGTCTATATGGCGGAAAAGTGGGCAGGATAGTTGCAGCTGGTGTGGAATGCTTAGATTTAGCTTTGGAATTTGTTTCAGGTATGCCGGTGTATTTTTATTGTAGACAGCTTTCTTATCTTTGCAACAATAGAGTACAATGCTAATTTTACAATAAAAAAGTGCTCGCAAAAGCAAGCCTTCTGGCCTGTTGGCCTGACAGTGAAAATACACATGTCACAGTGAACATGTGATAACCCTCAGAAGGAAGATAATTAAATCTTGATCTTAAATGAGGTACCTGGTGTTGACTAGGGATCAAAATACAGCTGTTGCAACCATACCTGTAGGTGTAGAGGTTGCATAGCACAAGATAGAAGCCAAAAACTTGTCATAGCAACCCAAAAACAAGAGACCCTAACTCATATTATGTAGCCAAAAGTGCAAGGACTGTACTCAGTTTACCCTTCCAAAATTATAGCAAACTTTTGAAGTCACTATGGTATCAAAACCTGCACCAAAACGAGAAGTGCTCATGGCCCCATTCTTGCCTCACACTGTCAGACACACACCCCATAGACGATATAAAAGCAAATTCCAAACACTGTATAGACTTGCAAAGACGTGAAATCTACAAAACATGAAGTAAAAATTAGTCCCAACTCCTGAGAACCTGTTGATGTTTTTTTGGAAGATGGAACCAATTCCAGACCAGGCTGCCACCACCCTAGGCCAGTCTAGCCTAAAGGGTCTTCAAAACAACACCTAGAACTCAGATAGTTACCAATGTAAGATAGCAGACAAACAAATTGGAGCTACCGAGCATCTCTCAGAGCCTCACATTTCCCCCCATAAATTGTTAGCCATGGGCCTTGTCCCAAACATCAATATTTAGAAACATTGACATAGTGGATATAAACATTGACTGAACTTCTTTGTCCAAGCTTTGTCAATGATATATTCATTTTAGCGAATATATCAAACTGTATCTGCACTCTACTCTAAGCATTAAAATATTTACACTCTAGGGATGTCAAATGTATATATTAATGAATGTAGAATTACAGCCTCCTTTAGAAATATAATGTTCAATAATAATTCGTTGCAGTTTGTTTAAAAACTAGAGTGATGTTGTTTGGAGGGACTTGTTTAGTTTGACCCTTATTCTTCACAATTTTAAAACATTTTTAAAACGATAGGCTGCATCATTATCGTGATTGTATCATAACCAAGAAGAAATAGACTGTGGTTATTAATCCAATAGTGTGATTTCGAAATGGTAATTGTGGACACCAACAGTCTGGTCAATAGACAGTTCATACACCAGCAAAATAAATGTTAGAATTCAGGGGCATCCAGTATTTGAAGGAAAATCAGGAATTGATAATAAGATCTGGTAAAGATGCAGGGTTGTTGGATCGGATTGACATGTCTGAGAGCTAATGCAAGGCTCAAATAGCTCACTGCTAATTTCAGGGCAGATTTAAATATGATTTCAGGGTCTGAATACAAATGTATCCCGAATCGAGTGCATGGTCAGGCTGACTATTAAAAGAATGGGTCAAGAAAGAAAACGTATGAAAACCTTAGTTTTGCTTAAGACATCAATTTCTTAACCCATCTTCAGTGTAATGTAAACGCTAAGAGGAAAATGGCCCTCTCACGTAGCAGTAGAGACGTAATACTCATTTAACAATTAATTTTAACTGGGCGTGGCCATTCACAAACGACACAGACAACAGGGATTCATCTTCTCATCCCCCCTCAACGCAAAGATAAATAATGTTTATATGTATATATAGGCCTCGCCACTTCATCGCCGTCCATTCCAACAATTGATATAAACAATAAATAATTTAAAATCTACAAATGTTTGGAACTCATTCCCATCTAGGGAGAGGTCTAAAATGAGAGCTCACATAGGGTAGAAACAAGAAATAACTAACCTGGAAAAGAATTTGCATTGCTTAAAAGTCCAGATGTTGGTTCTCACTTCTCTATCCATTTATAAGCATAAGCATACTACAGTTCAATTTATAAGCATAAAAAAATTCAAGGGTAGTGAAAGCGTATAAACAAATGGTCCTTCTATATTGCACGAGGCTTACTGTGACATCTCGGGACCTGTGAAAAGAATGGAACAATCTGAAAATTTGTTAGAGGCAGTTGCAGAGGATAACTCTGCCTTAGTTTTTGCAGCCATGGATGTTAATATGGAAACTGCTCAATCTTTCAAGCGTGACTTTGAAGAAAATTGTTCACTGGAGAGAGTTACAGTATTTCTGAACTGAGCAAATGGTCCCACTAAAACATGTTTTGGCCACTAAATATGATTAAGAGAACGTTAACGTTTCTTAGACCATAAACTCTATGGGATTAAGCAGATACTAAGACTATTTCAGGTATTTCTAAAACGAACAATGCAAATGCCAATTAATCAGAACTAATCAAGCACATTGCAATTAAACAACTATGACAATAGAATTTTACCCCACTAATAAATTAATTTAAATTAATTTCACAATGCATAAGATATTTTTAACCAGAAACCCTAATGGAAAAACCAAATTCAGATCAGGCTTTAGCCAGTTCGGTGTTACCAAGAACTAGATAATTTAACGCTATAACTGCTATTACTCAGTGGCAGGGGCCGGGGGCTCCTATTAATTTAGCTCTTGCGATAACTACGACACAATGAAAGATAATTTAACGCTATAACTGCTATTACTCAGTGGCAGGGGCCGGGGGCTCCTATTACTTTAGCTCTTGCGATAACTACGACACAATGAAAGATCTAGTGAAGAGGGAGCTATCCAGCAAAAGTAGATCCAGCACCAGGTTAAGTTGAAGCGACTATAGCATCTGAGCATTTTAGGCTCTTGTGAAGAAAAATACGGCATAGATATTCTATCCTCCCAAAAGGATACCTGCCGAGCTGACAACACATTGCTAAAGGACATATTCGAAAGGAAGGCAGGATAACGGGGAGGCCTCGGCGTGAGGAAGGCGACCTTAGAGATGGAGTGACAGAGAGCGGTGTTAGAACATGTTAAACGAACGAATTTATAGTCAGGGGATTGCTGAATTTAATCTACAATTCCTATTCCTATCCAATTCCTGAAAGCAATCTATCATTTAATGATTTATATTCCTAGTTTCAATGAATTCTTGATTTCAATTATTTCAATTCTGGTTGCAAGAAAACTATCCATATAAAAGAAATAAAACATACCTGTTACTGACCTGGCCTTGTCTTCTGACCTTGCCTTCTGTTACAGCTTCACGGCACCTGTGAGGAACTTGGCCCTCTGTTACTCCATAACACTCTGTTACAGCTCCATAACATACATGTTCTTGCCAAGAAAAAATGACACAGATATTAGATACTCTGAAGTACACTTTCTTCTCAAGAATTTGCAAGCAGCTTAAGATAAATTATTATCCTATACTATGGAGTCATTACTAGGACACCAATCCAGGAGTCAGATCTTCATTCAGTGATGTGAATACAATGTTAAAAGGGTCAAAGATAAATTGACAAACTAAAACAGAGCCATGTGTGAATTTAGGAGACAAGATAAATTTGTCTGGTCCAAAACACTGGTGCTAGGGGTCTACACCCCAAAGCTAGGATGCAAAGCAATGTATTCATCAAACAGACCAGAAGAACCAAATGGTGGCGGAAAATACTAAAGTAAATCAAATCTCCTTTGAAAACTTAAAGTTTCATGTGATTGGAAATTAGAAACAATGCCCTTACGTTAAAAGTAGTTCAGCAGAAATGGACCAAGCAAATGTATTATGTCAATCAGAGAAGGAAAATATAGGATGTTTATTAATATTCTGCATCTACAGAAAAGAAGTTTGCACTAAAGTGGACTATATTATAGGAATAAAGGGCAGCTAGCAGGGAGAGACAGTTGTTGAATGTCTCTGAAAGTGGATTCAAAATCCTAAGCTTAAAGCATACAAAGGAATGTAGGAATCTTCCAGGATAAGTATATGCCACCACTGCAATGTGCCTCCCAAGCAAAAAATGTATGCCCAAGTATCAAACCTGATTCAGAAGTTGATTCTCAAAGACAGTTGACCCAAGCTCTATTGACAAATCTAGAGTTCAGGGGTACTTTGATGGATCCAGTCAAGGTAAACACTCCAAACAGTGAGGCTGAAGCCAGTCAACGTAAACCCTACAAACAATGAGGGTGGAGCCATTATTTTTCTAAATGAGGAAAATATAGGACATTTATTAATATCCTGCATCTACAAAAATGAAGTTTGTGGTGAAGTGGACTATATTGTAGGAATAAAGGCCAGCTAGAAAGGAGAGACAGTTGTTAAATGCCTCTGAAAGTGGATTCAAAAGCACGAGCTTAAAGCATACAAAGGACTTCCCTTAATTCTCTAATGGGGAATTTAGCTAACTAGGAATCCAGAAATCTTCCAGGATAAGTATATGCCTCCACTCCAATGTGCCTCCCAAGCAAAAAAATATATGCTCAAGTTTCAAACCTGATTCAGAAGTTGATTCTCAAAGACGATTGACCGACGCTCCTATTAATAAATCTAGAGTTCAGGGGTTCTTTGACGGAGCCAGTCAACGTAAACCCTCCAATCAGCAAGGATGGAGCCATTATTTTTCTAAATGATTCACGTATCATCAGATTCAAAGCAGAAACAGGTCAAGGCACAAACATCTATGTCAACCTACTAGATTGATAACTTACCATTGAATTGGCTGATCAACAAGGAATAAACCACTTACAGGTTTTCAGTGACTCGATGCTGGTAATAAATTGGATGAAATAATAAAGCAGGATGGTAAATCTGGCAGCCCAATACTGTTAAAACATCCTTATCTGGCAGCCCAATACTGTTAAAACATCCTTGTATTTAATACAGCTTGCTTTGAAAATGTTTATAGAGATTTTAACAAGGAAGCAGACACTCTGTCTACAGATGGCTCCTGGTACAGGGATCTGGAGGGAAATAAAAAATGGTGATATCATACAGGAACACCTCTTTACCAGATTCATCTGATGGTTCCTTTGACTGTAAGATCTGAAATGACAGTTAATCTTTGTTGGGTATGTGCTATATTATTCTTGTATGTAAGTTGCACCAACTGCCTGGGGTTTGCCCCAAAATTTATTTTTTGGTTTGTTTTTAGCTTTTTGGCTCCCACCTAAGAGATTGGTGTTGTGATCTAGGTTAAGGGATTAGGGTTTTGGATGCCGCGGAATAGATAAATATTGTATTGTGGATGGTTAGATGAATACAATGAGAAAGAGAGAGAGAGGTGTGGCTCCAAGTTTTGCTAGTTTTCTCACTTAAAGGTTTCTATTGTAAATCTCTGTGTATTAAGTGTGCCATTGTTTAATTTATGTTTTGCTTCAGAATTTGTATGCATTGTTTTACTTCACAGGTTTAAAACTTACAATCTTAACAGGGATTGACAGTCTTTTTATTTCTATTTTTTAGGTTGTAAGCAAGGTTCAGAATTCTAGAGGAAGCATATAAGTTATAAGTTATATTGTTTGGACCCAGGTATTATCTGATTTCATGCTACAGTTGGTGGATGGTACAGAAACTATTTTTCACAATTCACCCTTGAAAATTCCTATGACAGTCGGACCTCTCAGATACACAGGAATGATTCTGGTGCTATTCAGCCTGTAGATTTTGATCTCTGTTTTATATGAAAAGTTATGAAATCTTTTACTGTGCTAATGTATGGTCTATGTATCAGAAGAAATCTGCAACTTTGTTGCAATGCCTCATATACCTGAGAGGTTTCAGTTTTGATTGTAATTTGCCATGACAAAGCCAAGCTAAGCCAGGCCCTATGTATCCAGAAAAGGTCCTGATTTTCTACCATTCTTCAGAGATGAGCAATATAGTTACTAGCAATGCTTCAAAGATACTCAAAATGCATCTTTCCTTCATATTAAAAAAAATATGACATTTTTTCCAAAGAAAAAATAGCATTAAAATAGCACAATAGAAGACAAGTTCTCTATACTTGTATTGAGCACCTATTGTTTAACAGGACAAAGCTTGTACTATTTTTGGTGGGAACTGAACTCTGGTGGGAAACCATCATCGCGCCAACTTGACCAATCAGTTAGCCTCAGTGATGTGTGTATATATACCGCTCTTCACCCAGATATAATAAATGCGGGAAGGTTCAGCACCTCAATGTTTTGGTCTCTCTTTAAACTTATCAAGTCTGAAATTAAAATGGATACAAGCCAATGATAATAAGTTAGCCAGAGCTGAGAAGACCTCAACTAAAAGGGAAAACACCAGAACAATTTTTGAATGTCAGCAAAATATAAGTAACAGCATTGTGCTTTTCTTAGGACATTATAGTTCTCTTATAAGGACCTCTGGAAAATCCCAGCCTAAATCAACAAAGGAACACAGCTTACTATTATTCCTTGTTTGAAGTATGCTTTAAAGGTTCCGTAAGTAGTTTGCAGCAGCTCTTTTAAGCTTCTCTTTAACAGGGATTTAGGGTCCAGAACCTTCTTCCTTGACTCTGATCTCTAACTTTCATCATTGTCCCTCAAAAAACATCCCTGTCAAATGCAACTTACTGCTGCTAGATTCGCTTATACAGCCAGATTTTATTTCAATACCCACTCAGAATTGTCTCCCTAATAACATGGCCATGACAAAAAGATGATAACATGACCATGAGAAAAAAATTGTCTTTTGTGCTCTGCAATGACCAATAACTGTGCTGCTACTATGCACAGTGGTTACACGTTTGGATTACTGAATTTGTGAGAATTTGATAGTTTAGTTTAGCTCAAATCTTTTTTCCCTGTCTTTGGAAATGGGCATTATAAACTGTGAACCTAGCTCCTTTCTAAGTTGATAAAGTTTGGGCTCAAATACATGTTTATTAAACATCCGCATCGTCATTGTCACTCAAGAAATCAACATCAATCACTCACAAATTTTTCATATTCATACAATCTCACATTGGGTCCTATAGCAAATAAATAACTTCCTTAGTCAATGGACATTAATACAATTATCTTATCTTATCTTATCATCCCCAACCACATTGTCTTAACATCATCAAACATATATTAGTCTTTTCTGCAACAAACACAGCTGTATGCATTCTTTAAGTAGAAGCATCTTGTTTATAATATAGCATATACAATAGACTATGATTTAGACCTCTGATTATTCTAGTCAACCTTTCATCTATGCTCTCCCATTTCTATTTTACCCGTCTTTGTGTAAAATTCTAAGCAACTTGTCATGATATGAAAGTGTTCCCAAGACCACAAAATTCGTGAGCAATTGAAATGTGAATTCATCAACCTCTCTGAAATCAACATAGCTCCATTTTAACTTTGGAACTGTTGTGCATTGATAGTACACGGAAATCTGAAATTCATAGTGTTTATTTTTTGGTGTTTAATAGATCTGAGATAAAATGGATATATATAGTTGGCCTATTTTATGTGTGGGAATGTTACAAGAAGACACATTACACAAAGAAATGAACATCTTCCCAGCTAAGGATGTAAAGCATTTCACTTCTCTTTGTGCAATAAGTATACCAGCATAGATCCATTTTAAGATGGGATCCCACAGATAGAAACACAGTTTCACTCCTAATGTTATTTCTATAGTCCTTATAGCCATTGGCCAATGCCTGCAATATCTTCTGGAATTGGGGTTAAATCATTGGTCAGTCTCTATTTATGCAAGATAAAATCTCTAGGTTATAAACTGTTTAGAGAATAATGAGACGGTAATGGAACCTTGTAGCAAGTTTACTTATTTCTGTTGACAGCAGAGGAATACATGATACATCGATTGCCTATTATCACAAGAATAACTATAAGAAACAATAACAATACATATGCATGAAATGCTTTTCAATATTCTGTACAATATTATTTTTTCCATAAATTATCTGCAGTCTTAGCAATTCTTCAATTTTTCAGAGAGCAATTTTCTTCAGAGGAAAATGTCAAGAAGATATCAATTGGTAAATACTAGCGAAAACAAGTATTCTTGGCTCAGGGCTTCCAATGATCAACAAAAAGTTTTATCTTTCAGAATAAAAAATAGAGAGATTAGGCTGTAGTCTAAAACTAACTCACCTAGACTAAACATGGCCATCCCAAGCCCTGCATCTGATAAAATCGTTATAGAACCTTCAAGAATATTAGGCATGTCAAAATGCCACCTGCACATCCCAGTATCCAAAGTAATGTCAGAAAATTTATTGTTGGAATTAAGAATATAAGAGCTAAAAAGAAATGAGTGATAAGATGAAACTCTCTTTAATGAACCAGCTTGTTTTGGACGAACAATCTTACGGAGAATATGTTTAATCATGAGAGCAAGAGCCTTTATGAGAATTGTATATGAGACATTAACACATGTGATGGGCCTCTAGCTTGTAATTAGATCTAGGTCACTACCATTTGGTATGAGTTTAATAAAAACCTTATTTAAAATGCATCCCATCGATTGTTTGCAAATGTTATGCTTCTTCAAATGATCAGCCTTCAAACTCAAATTTACACGCCTTCAACCAGCAATGAAATGACAATGAAAACTCAGATTTTAGGAGTGGAAATGATCGATGTTTGGAAGATGATGATATAATGGATGGTTGGAGATGCTAGTGATTTAACGTTACAATGATCCCCATAAGGAGGCAATACAAAGCAGACAATTAAAATAACACACATGGATTAACATACTTACCGGTTCCATGATATTAAACAAGCAATTCATAATAGGCGAGAAAAATTGAAGCTAACAGAAACACCCAATTAACTCATATAAAAACTTACAAGCTAAGATGTAACTCCAAGAATATAGCCTCTATAATGGAAGGGATAGCTACGTACCTTTCCCACTTAATCTTAACTGGATACAAATACCTTAGCTTGGCAAAGCTTGGTCAATGCCTCAACATGTAGACTTTGAAGATCTTCCAAACTAGAAATCTCCAGCCCATCAAGATTCTCACTCTGTAGTATAAAGAAAATGCATGTATATAGTTAGCTAGAAGAAAGAAACAACGTATATGGTCATAAGAAAGAAACATTGTAATAATGCATGCATTTTACCTTATTGAGCTCCTCTCTGTTTCGAGAATAGTTTAATATTCTCTACTAAACAGGGCCAACCACGTGAAGGTGGAAGCTCATATGGCCCCTCCCCCCCCCCTCACATCACTCTCAATTCCCCATACCCAATGCACGTGCTTGGAAATAAATGATATTTTGTGCGAACTGTTAGGTTAAAACAAGCATCATTAAATAACAATAAGCGAGAAATAAACATTATTACAAGCAACCACATATAGACACACAATATACCCTAGAAACCCCATGCGGGGAAAACCAGCACCAATGAAGATCTTCATTACATGGCCAAAACCGGCCATCCGGGCCAAGTGAGCTAGCCATCGATCACCTCCAGGCCTCTTTACAATGGAGCCTCCTCAAGCCTTATAAAGGCTTAATCACATGCAATACCATGGGACAATACCATGGGCTACAACAAACCATGTGCCCAAACCATGTGCTAGACCTAACCACCTTTGACTCAATCCCGAGTCAAGGTTAACACATGCAATACCATGGGCTACAACAAACCATGTGCAAGACCTAAACCACCTTTGACTTAATCCCGATTCAAGGTTAACCCTAACACGAACATCATGAGTTTCTTGTCTTAAAGGAATTACGTGCATTCGATCATTAATTAGTTTATAGCATTCATTAATTAACTCATTCATTCATTCATACATAGAAAAAAAAATAGTTGAAGACATTACTCCATAATATCAAAAATAATATCCGAGGACAATGCATAAAAAAATAATGTAATAGTGTACTTATTACAATCACTACTTTTTTTGGCGTTTTTTTCTCTCCACATATTCTCTAAGTGTGACATCCTCTTCTAACAATTGTTTTTTGTTTCCTATGCCCTCTGTAGCTGCCTGTGATCGTGTTTGTCGACGGGTCATGTGCTCACGACGTGTATGTGGCTGCTGTAAGGTGCCAGGATGTACTAGAAAAATGAAGAAATATTAATTACTTGATGTGTTTTTATTATTATCATTGTAAGTCCTTCATTAAGAAAAAAACATTAGAGCGGTGCTTTGTACCTGGAAACTCATGGGTGACATGAATTTCATGCGTTTGATCTTCTGATGCTGCCTCAAGTTGCACATGAAGACCCTCTGCATTAAAACATCAACACTTACAACAATATAGTATTTGCAATTTAATATTTGAGACTTTAATCCATACTAGTTTTTTTTTTAACACAGGAATATTTATTACCTGGATTTCGATCAACATGAACTTCAATATCTCTTTCTCCTCCATCCTCCGCGTTTTCTCTACTTTCATTGTGCGGCTTAACACAAAGAGACTCAATATTTTATGTACTATTTTATTAATGAATATAAAACACAATGAATCAATCTTAAATAGAATTTGTTTATTGTAGTTACCTGTTCGCAGGATGGACCACTGGAAGACTTTGCTTGGCTACCACAGCTGGTTGTTCAATGTTCAACAACACCTAAAAACCCGCGTTGGTAGCCGATCCTCATGTCTTCCTCCGTTGGCAAATCGTGGAATCTTTGAACCTGTAATTTTCAATTAGATCATCATTGTTGTTGTTATATCATCATGAAAACAATTTTAAATGCAATCTATAATTTCTATACAATAAAATAA
>LPNX011130912.1:0-12025 GCA_001517045.1 Pseudotsuga menziesii
TCTTCTTTCCAATATAGTCAATAAATTTGATTTAATCACAATATATTTAAAAATTCATATTACTAAATGAGATCATGGATGATTAATAAGTTTCACCTACACATCCTTGTTCAGACGGACCCGGGATGGAATTCAATAAAAATTCATATTACTAAATGAGATCATGGATGATTAATAAGTTTCACCTACACATCCATGATTAAAAAGTCATATTACTAAATGATGAGATTGAATTCGATGAAGATTCATATTACTAAATGATGAGATTATTATTGATGATTAATAAGTTTCACCTACTCGTCCTTGTTTAAAGGGATCAGGCGTGGATTTTGATGGGAAAATACGGTAACAAATATCACATCCTTGTATAAAGGGACGAGTGAAATTTGATGGAGAATATGGTGACAAATCTAATTTATCTATCACAAATTTGTGGAAAATGTATACATGGTTGGTAAAAAAAATTTGGAATTTACCATTAACGGTGAGGTGTATTTGAAATTTCAATCATAATAACCAGATCTAATTGTTTAGACTTAGATAAATACCCCGTTACCACAATTTCAACAAGAAGGCATTAAATACCCCGTTACCACAATTTCAACAAGAAGGCATTTGTTGCTGTGGTATTTGAAATTTCAATTTTAACCAAATCCAATTGTTTAAACTTAAATAATAACATTAAAATTTCAACAACAATAAATGCGTTGTAGGGGCAACCAGTCTATGAGTCGCTAGTCTGTAGTAATTTTCAACGTTTCCAACACTCTTGACAGTTTGTCAATAAATCTAATGCAATGGAATGCAAGGCACAACGTGCGCCTGTCACATTCATTTGGTTTTTTATTTCATAAATGTGGCACATTTAGTTGTTTATTTTTATTTTTAAGTTGCGTAAGGTGCTTTAACATTGAACATGCAACTCACAGCCTGAAGAGCCATGGCAACTTCCATTTCGTGCCAAATTGTCAAACTTATATTTGTTTATATTTATATTGACAATTCTTTATTATATATAATATCAGTAGATTCGATGTGAATTGAAGGTGGGTGCGTTTAGGTTTTAGCCAACAAAGGCCTCCCTATTCAAATAAGTAAAATTAGGAGTGAAGCAGCCTATTTGTTTGCTATTTTGGTTAGACCACTTAGTTTCTATGCTCAAGGCTGTTCATTTTTTAAATATGTAATTATGTTTTTTTATTTTGTAATTTATTCATTACAATTATTATAAAAACGACACCACTTTTTCTTAGGTGCATTAGGTTTTAATCTATGTTTAAGTTCTAAGAATATAAACTTTTTGATTATTCATATGAAGTATAAGTCTTATTATTCCAAGTATTTTAATTGCCATATTTTATATTCATGTCCTTTTTCGTACTTTATATTTATGTTCTTCTGGAATTTAGAAAATTTTGATTAAATTTAAAATTTTAGAATTTACTAGTATTTTAATTTAGTTATTAATATATATATGAAATGAGGTTCAAGTAGAATGTAACAAGTATTAAGGTGTTAAGGTCCACTTTTGATTTTCACAATAAAGATGTTTTTATATATAAAATTAGGAGTTCAAATTCCAAAATCCTCTCCTAGATAAGTTCCCAAGTTCAACCAAATACACACACACACACATATATATGTATATATATATTATTATGTTGCACTTGTACCTAGCGCACCTTCAAGTGTACACTAAGGAGACACGGCCATTTTTTCAACCAGGAGGGGTGTTATTGAGCAATGGTGGTCATCGTTGGGTCCTTTGGTCCTCCTTTAGGGGTACTATGGCTTAATGGCACTGTTGACTGCCCTTTAAAGGGGGTTTTAACCTCACGGTTAGTGTGTGGGGTCTCTAAGGGTTGACCAATGGGTCTCATGGCTCCATATCCTTCTTGTGCACTTTGGTGGTCTTTGCTTCAACTACATGACACTTGCCTTCATTCATAGTCACTTTGGACACCCTCCTGGCCTTTCAGTAAGTGGGTCCTTTCTCTCCATGGCCTTGTTTCCTAAGAGGAAAAACACCTTCCATGTGATGCCTTTTCATGCTTTGAGGAGGGCATTGAGGGATTTTACAGCATTATAGGGGTTAGATGGGGTATAACACCCTCCCTCCAGTTCACTTAGGCCTTTCGCTCAAAGAAATTTTCTTAATTTGAGCGTGCTTTGGCACCTAGGGATACAAATACCCTAGGTAGCCTACTTTGAGCCTACCTTAGGCTATATTTAATTATTATTTTCTTTTAATTTTTAGTTGACATTTTATAATTTCAAATTGACTTATTTTAAGGCATGTAGGTTTGGATATTTCAAAAAGTAACTCTAAGATCATATAAATAAATCTCTTCACTTTCATTTGTGAGACATAACTTATGGGATAAAACATTATGTTTCCTTTTTACCCTTCTTGGCGATCTTGGAGTGATGCACACCTGTTGAGGAGGATATCTTTTTTGGTTTAAAGTAAAATCTCTTGAAATATCTTTGGTTCATGATTTTTGCTAAGGTGATGCTAGAATTGTTTGCTTAACACATGCACAAGGAGGTATCGAAGTTCTTCCCTTGATTTCTCTTTGTTATATGTTGATGGATGATGTTTGTTTATGGTTGAATGATAGCCATTAGTGCCGCATATTATCTAAACTAGGTCATTTTTAGAATTTTGTCGCCATAGTATTGTGAAGGAAGTCCTCTAGAAGGAGTCCTTAGAAGCTTGGGTCTTAGGTCTCTGAGTGATGTCCTAGCTAGGATTCATTTAACAAGGCTTTGCACTTGTTGGAGAAGGCCCTAGCTTCCTTGATGCCCTAGGGTTAGGGTAAAACCTTAAAACCCTTGGCTTTATTATCATACACTTTTCTTTCAAATCTCTTGCATTTTCATGTGTAAATTTTCATTTTCATGGTAGAATTAGGGTTAGAATTAGGTCTTAAATTTTATATTAAAAACCCTAGTTTTGCCTTCCTAAAATTTTGGCCCTCTCTCCTACAATTTATCTGTTCCTTCATTATTCCCTAAAAACCCTAGGGTTAAATTTTAGGAATCCATAAAAACCTAAAAATAATAAAAAAACCCTAAAAAAAAATTTTTAAATCAAAAAAATAGTTTTCTTGAATTTTTGACCTTCCTAGAACCTCCCTCCTACAAATTTGGCTTTCCATTTTTGTCCCTAAAGAAACCCTAAGGCTAAATTATTGGAACCCTAAAAATTCCAAAATTCTAAAAAACCTAAAATGTGTTGTAATTTCCTAAAATACAAACCTAAGAAAGGGGACCTAAAGTGCCCCCTCCCTCTCCAAAACCATCAGTTTGCTTCTTAACTCAATGCTACTTTGTGGCAGCCCTCCTCTCTCATTACAATAGTCCTCATTTGCACCTATAAACACAACAAATACATCTTTGGTTAGTGGTTACACAAGTTCTAAATAATACATACACTTCTCTTATAACTTTTTTGTGCAAACACTTGTTATATTTATAAGTGGAATGCCTTATTGCCAAAGGAATTGGAAGGTGACTCATATACACTTGTTATTGTATCTATAGTTATTATTGGTTTCATTATTATTTGTTTACCAAACATATTGTTGTGATTGGGCAAATGGATATATACAGACATTGACTGCATTCTTACTTTGTTTCTTGGTTTCCCTACTAGTACATGCATGAAGTAGTTAGTGTACTTGATTGTAACAATCATTTACATTCGTGTCCTTTATTGATGATGAATGAGTCCACCTAAATGCTATTGGTCAAACTTGCAATTTAATGCTTCTACCTTTTCTATTGGCTACACTTGTAATGAATGGCATTTGAAATTACTAAAGTTGGTATGCTAGTTGTACTCACCAAGTAGTGTTTGTATGTATAGAGTGTCACCTTCATTCCTTGGGTTGACTGAGTTAAAGCATTGATCACTAACCTTTCACGTAAAAAGTTATTATTTGGTATTTGAGTGTCTTTAAAAACTTGGAATTAGAGCTCTCCCCTAAAAAGTTCTCAATTCCAAAAAAAAATTGAAAAAATGACTAAAGTAAGAGTGGTCACTTCCTCTTTCATATGCTTATCAGCCCTACTAGTTGATATGATTCGGTAATGGGTAACATAATATATAACTTTAAATCCATTCCTCCGAGGAAGAAAATGGTGTATAGTGATTCGAAAGTAGTGGACAAAAATAAGTGCATTCATAAAGATGGACATTTGAAATACCCAAGCCGGACTCGTTAAAACCTTTAAAGGCGGTCAAATGATATTATTGTGATGTCTCATACTACAGCTGTACACAGCATAAACTAAAATTTTAGTTTGATAATCAAAGGTACCTTTCTAAGTCATAACTTGTAGGCCAAGGTTACTGATACAACCAGAAGCTTCCTTCGTAAGCTAATGTTAGGTAGAAATATTTGAAAAGAGTGTGGTCAAGTAGCAAAGCAATTAAAATTAAACCCATGTTTTACATCTCTTCCATAGTAATATCCCGTGTTTTACATGCTAAGCTTACCTTTCTTCACCTCAATGTTGCCATGTCGTGTGGGAAAAGAGAACATTATTTTAATCTCTACGGAAAAATCGGAATAGTTTTTCATGTCGTGTGGGAAAGGAGAACATTATTTTAATCTCTACGGAAAAATCGGAATAGTTTTTCAAACTGTCCCCGGTCCCCCACTGAATTCATGTTTCTAGAATGGTGAAAGGTAGAGAAAAAATGGGGAAGGAAACAGTAAAAGAGAGATTCTGAAATAGTCTCTATTGAATTCAACTTTGGGCCAGAATTTGTCTCTTCGTGTGCTGTCTTCCTCCCCAATGACTTTGTGGGAGGGTGCAGAGCTTAAAAGCTAACCGCTGTATACATATAAAAGCAGGTCGAATGCTCGAACTCCTGGGTGCGAATCCTTCATTCAAAGGCAGCACAACATGAGATTCATTCTCTGCTCAATATTTTCTTACAAATTCTGTGTCAGAGAGCATTGTTGCAATCAGATGTTGTGTTTGTGACGAAAACAACGGAAAACTGGATATTGTACGAGCAGCCGTAACGGCTGTATCGGTGTAAGTGGAAATGACTCCCGCGAGTCCGAGTCCGAGTCCTAGGTCTTTTGACAGATTGTGAACAATATGAACACGCTTGCTCTGAGAAATTTTATGGGTGGCCAAGATCTCCGCAACGCTTGCGAATTTTGGAGACGAAAAGACAGGTCCTGAATAGATTTCGTCGCACACAAGATGAAAGTTCTTCTCGGACACTAAATCAAGCAAGCAAGCCTCCATAGTGGTTCCTGATGAGTTTGAAAGATTTGTTATCAAAAGGCCCTTCACTTGTATACTTCGAGCCCTAGCCTGCTTTAGGGGCAGGTATTGTTTTCTGAAAATCGTTACAACGGCTGCACTGAAGGGGTATGAGCTCGATTGTTGTAGGCCGTTTTACAACTGCTGCAGTGAACAGGTATGAGCTGCACTCCTGTACAAGATTTTATATCTCTTTCGAAACTGCACTACCAAAATATTTATGCACTTGCATTTTCACTAGACTAGAACTAGAAACTAACTATATCATTAAAATAATCTAGTCAATATTAGAGCTAAATATGATGGTGTTTTTATATTAAAATTTTAAATACAATTATACAATGCGCTTTTAGAATAAGTATTTCAAAATGGTGAAATTGATGAGTAAATTGCTTATAAAAATATTAAACACGATAAATTATAAGTTGTGAGTTTGAGCTAGTTATAGAAGTTGGTCCACTTTGTAAGAGAAATTATAAGTTGTGAGTTTGAGCTACTTATAGGAGTTGGTCCATTTTGTACAACACATTGTGTTATCAATTGAAATTGTAGTTTAAGCCATCGATAATTATAGTTGGAAAAAAGTAACTAATGTCACTTTAGTGACTTCTCCAAATTTCTTCTGAATTAGAAACTTCCTAGGCTAGAGCCCTATATATATCTCCTATGTGTGTATGGTTAGTTACTAGTGCCTAATAGATTCTAGAAAAGGATATGAATAATACAAGTTCATTCATCCAAGGATAAGCCAATTGCATAACTAATTTGTTCCAATAAGCCAATAATAAGTGCAATATGAATGAATTAGCAAAAATACATGGATTACATCATTACTAAGTAATTAAATCCCACATGTACAACTCGCATATTAACTAACACTAATTTACCACAATAATCTAAAGTAACATGTGACATTCATTCATGCAAGTATTTATGACAACATTAGTTATATATAGATAGATCAGCTGTGAGATTTTAGGGCGGCCAAATATTTGATTTTTATTAGATTTTTATAAATTTGGAGTCATAAAACTAACCTTAGAAACTAGGTTTTGAAAATGAAAATAGTGTGAGAGCCAAGAGAAACCATACCCTACCACAAGCCCTACCCAACGTAAGGCTTCTAAGGAGAAAGGTTAGCCTAGTGAGGAAGGGTCCTAGGTTAAGAAACTAGCCTAGGAAAGCTAAGGTGAAACCCTAAGCCAAGTCATGAGATTTTAGGGCAGCCAAATATTTGATTTTTATGAGATTTTTATAAATTTTGGAGTCGTAAAACTAACCTTAGAAACTAGGTTTTGAAAATGAAAATAGTGTGAGAGCCAAGAGAAACCCTACCCTAGAACAAGCCCTACCCAATGTAAGGATTCTAAGGAGAAAGGTTAGCCTAGTGAGGAAGGGTCCTAGGTTAAGAAACTAGCCTAGAAAAACTAAGGCGAAACCCTAAGCCACCATCACAAGGAGACGTGCAGGTTTTTGCTAAGGTGACAAGAGGAAAGTAAAGGCCTATCCTAGGGAAAAGTGGAGCTCTAAGGCCACCACTAAGACTTGGACGTGCACATCCACCAACATCCAACAAAAAGGTAAGAAGACTGACCTTCTTGTGCTTGTGTTCATCCAACAAATCGAAGCATCACCAAAAGGATAGATTCACCAAATAATTACTAGAAAAATAGCTCGCATTAACCATAAAAATTCCTCACCACCACCGTATTCATCTAGAGAAAACCCTAAGAAAGGTAAAACAAGTGCATAGTGATTTATCCCATAGTTCTCATTTAAAATGAAAGTGAGGAGATCTATTTATAAGATCTCACACTCAGTAATACAAATAAAATTTAGGTTGGCATGCCTTAATACAAGTAAATTTACAATTATTCAATGTCAACTTAAAATTAAAAGAAAATAATAATACAATATAGACTAAGGTAGGTTACCTCGGGATATTTGCATCCACACGTGCCAAAACACACTCAAATAAGTGAATTGCTCCGAACAAAAGGTCGGAGTGGGTTGGAGGGAGGGCGTTATGCCCCATCTAACCCCTAGAATACTGTAAAATCCCTGAGCACCCTCCTTAAAGCACGAAAATGACTTGGCATGGAGGATGTCTTCCTCTAAGGAAAGAAGAACAGGGAGAGAAAGGACCCACTAACTGAAGGTTCAGGAGGGTGTATGAAGTGGTTGGGACTGAAAAATAGAGTCTCTTGGCTGAAGCAGAGGCCACCCGGATGTGCAAGCAGGATATGGAGCCATGAGACCCAGTGGTCAACCCTTAAGGGCCCCAGACACCAACCCTAAGGTTAAAAACCTCTTTAGAGGGCAGTCAGGAGTGCCATTAAGCCATATTACCCATAAAGGAGGATCAAAGGGTGCATCCATGACTGCCATCGCTCAATAACACCCCTTGTGGTCGAAAATTTTGGCCCTTTCTCCGTGGGGTACACCAAAAGGTGTGTTGGGTACAACTGCAACATAACACATTGATCATTGAATATGTTGTTTTCCTTATGTAGATTAAATACATTGATTATGAAGATGTATATCATTAGGTTAATGATGGAAGATATATATTATTGAGTTAATATATTGATTATGTTGATATATATCATTGAGTTAATATATTGATCATGTTAATACATTGATTATGTTGCCTTCTTTAGGATATACAGCATTGAGTTAATACATTGATTATGTTTCCTTCCTTGCGATATATATCATTGAGTTAATACTAGAAGATGTATATCTTGTTTTGGCGAGTTATATATAAAAAATATTAAACACAATAAATTATAAGTTGTGAGTTTGAGCTCAGTCAATACTAGAAGATGCATATCCTCTTTTCGCTAACTATATAAGTTGTGAGTTTGAAGTTAGTTAATACTAGAAGATGCATATCCTGTTTTGGCTAGCTATATAAGTTGGCCGACTTTATACCACACATTGAATATGTTCCTTCCTTATGTGGATCAAATAAATTGATTATGAAGATGTACATCATTAAGTTAATACATTGATTATGTTTCCTTCCTTAGGATATACATCATTGAGTTAATGCATTGATTATGTTGTCTTCCTTAAGATATACATCATTGAGTTAATAGTAGAATATCTATATTCTTTTTTGGCCACTTATATATATATAAAATATTAAACACAAGAAATTATAAGTTGTGAGTTTGAGCTTAGTCAATAGTAGAAGATGTATATCCTGTTATGGCTAGCTATATAAGTTAGTCGAATTTGTACCACACATTGATCATTGAATCTATTGTCTTTCTTATATAAATGAAATACATTGATTATGAAACATGTTGCTTTCTTTGTGGAAAACATGTTTCTTTATTTATTGCATTGATCATTGAACATGTTTCCTTCTTTATGTAGATCAGATTGCTAAGCATAGAGAGAAACAAATAGGCATTGTGTGCCTCCATAAACACAAATAGGAGCTAGTTCTTGCAACCCTAGTTTTTAAGTGAAATCATCTCAATGTGTGGGCTAGCAAACCTTTAAAGGGAGTGTACTAAATATGTTATAGATTATACATATCTACGGTGTTAATGTTTATAATATGCTCCGGCAATGCACTTGTATCAGTATCATTAAAAAATATAATTTTTATTTCTTAATTCAGTGATTTATGAAATTAAGAAAAAAGATCTATGAATATGTTACGAAGAATGAATCATTAATTAGAAAATCTACTTAAAGTTAACATTTGGTAAATAAACAAACTTAATAATGAAACATGTTGAGTAAATAACTAAGTTCTCACAACTTACAGAGTCTACTTGATAATGTTTGGGATATTCTTATAAAACTTTTTAATGGTTTAAATGCTGTATTTGATGGTTCAGATGTTGTCGTTGAGGAATCTTGTAGACTTTTTAAACTGTGTTTAATTTTTTTTTAATGTAGAAGTCGGGGGATTCATTAAAATGGTATTCTTGAAAAATAACCCATGTGTAATGACAGAGTCTTGGAGGAAGAAAAGCAATGTTTGGAGGTAATAGACATTTTCTCTCGCTGATCCAGTTGAAGAAGTCTTTCTAGTACCAACGCCAACTTATGTCGGTTATATATATACATATATATCTGAGAACAAATCATGATTTTAGTAATGCGAGGTTGGTCATTCAGCAGCATTTTCACTTAAGTATAGCTATTAGAACAAATTAAAAATTATTCAGCTAATACTATCATGCCATAGAAGAATTAACTAATCATCTCTTGCATTAATGAATCTTTTTTTACTTCGGTTTTGACAGAAATCTAAAACACCTTGTAGAAGAGGATCTTATACCTATCCGGTGTAGCAGTTGTAACGATTTTCAAATAACAGTACCTGCCCTTAAGCAACCTATCGGCAGGCCAGAGCTCGGAATATACAAGTGAAGGGCCATTTGATAACAAATCCTTCAAACCCATAAGAAAGCACTGTACGAGAAGAACATTCATCTTGTCTGCGACGATATCTATTCAAAATCAGTCTTTTCATCTACAAAATTCACAAGCAATATTACAGAGATTTTGGCTACCAATAAAACTTGTCAGACTCAGCGTGTTCATATTGTCTAGTCTGTCGAAAGACCTAGGACTTCCGGGATTACGAGTGGATTCAAGTCACTCTTACAACGATAAATTAGTTACAGTTGCTCGTAGATTGTCCATCTTTTCTTTGGTTTCTTCCCATCTGATTAGTTCAGTGCTCTGTGACACAGAATATGTAAGAAAGTATTTAACATAGAATTGCAAAAGAGACACCAAATTTTCTTGTATGGATTTCTGAGGCTGCAGGTGAATCAGTATAAGTACAGTTCCCCTTGTGGATCATCATCGTCAGTTCGTTCTTTTCATGCTTTAAAACCCGATCTGATGCCTCTCTTGGGTTCTATGGAGGCCTCTCAGCATCTTCGATGCCACTTTTGAGTTCTATGGTGGCCTCTCAAACTCATTCTAATTTGCGTAGTAGTAGTCTGGGCCTTCATTCGTTTCATTCTTCTCATAGTATGCTTCATTCAGTTACTAATAGTATGCTTCATTAAGTTACTAATAGCATGAGAGGTCTTTATGGTATTGGCAGTGTCAAGAGACAGGAAAGTTATAGAAAATCTTTTATTTTGTTTGTGGAAAAAGTGTAAGGTCTGCAATTATACTAAAATACTGGCAAGAAATATTTTACATGCAGCAGAGTAATAAATGCTGCTGCAGCACTATAGGCACTTGGATCTCAAAATATTGTTTACTTAAAATATATGCTTTGATATTAAGTAAAATTTACTGTTACATTAAAACCTAAAAACCTAGATAAATCCAACCCAACACAAGATCTTATCACCAAAAAAATTTTGTAACTATATACACCATGCTATTATACCGATACTCCAAGTGCCAATCATTTGACTACTAAACTCTACAACTATTGGGTTGGGTTCTGGGATAATGTTTCTCCAGATTCTTTTTACAACTGTAGTGAGACTGGGCGGGTTAGTCTACTAAACTCTACAACTATTGGGTTGGGTTCTGGGATAATGTTTCTCCAGATTCTGTTTACAACTGTAGTGAGACTGGGCGGCTTAGTCTACTAAACTCTACAACTATTGGGTTGGGTTCTGGGATAATGTTTCTCCAGATTCTGTTTACAACTGTAGTGAGACTGGGCGTCTTAGTTTCTGGTTTGCTAGCATTACCCATCAAACCGTGCAAGAATCATGGAATCGGATTCAGTTCTTTAATGAGAGCAGGAGGTCGAATCAAAGATATGATGTGGGAGGGCCGTATGAGAAAAGCCGACTAACGACAAATTCAACTTTCACTGGGGTTTATTGATTACGACAGAACAGAGCAAGCTAACTATTCTGCGTGTGAAATGTTTTCCAAGATCCGAGTGCCCATTGATGTGTTTAAACGGATGCACAGAGTGTATTGTTTAATTATGTGCGATCTCAAGTCATCACTTCTATTTTCTATTATACTGAAATAAAATCCAACTATTTTGACGCAAATTTGTTTCTGAATTACTAGCTTGAATTCATGTTACTAAGGTTTATGTTCTTTCATCTGCTAAAGAATCTAAATCATCAGGGATGAGAAAATTGTATAATTAATATTAATTTGATGGTAGATATTGATTGTATGGCAGTCATTCAAATTTCGAAATAAATAATTATTAAAAAAAAAGAATATAAAAAATATATGATAGTTAGTTGATGAATAAGTGCTAGCAATTAATGGATAACTCATAGTTGATGAATGAAGAACCAACTTTTCATGACAGATAACTAGGAAAATATGAGATTAAAAAAAATATATAAAAAAAAAATTGATAACTCATAGGTAATGAATGGATAACCAAAAATTCATGGCAAATAAGTAGAGGAATGTGAAAAAAAAATGAATATAAAAAATAATTGATAGTTGATAAATGGATAACAATAAGAACAAGTGGAATAAGCAACAAAGTCTCTTAGTACCTGCTGCGTAAGGAAAGTTTGGAAAAAGTAATAATAAGCTAAGTTAGCTTAGGGATGGAAGCATTTACTTGTTTGTTAAATAGTTTATAGTTTTAAATTACTTCAATTTTAACTAGTTCAATGTTATATAGCTATTAAAAAAATTGTTAATTTCTTGAGTGTATTTTGCATTGGTGAGATCAATAAACTAATGTTTGTTCATTGGTTTAGAACTCGATAAGATAAAATTCAATTGCATTCCTTAATTAGATAGGAGTAATGAA
>LPNX011130912.1:12962-58696 GCA_001517045.1 Pseudotsuga menziesii
CTTGAGGTTAATATCTATACTATTTATTTATTGTTTTAATTTAAAGTCTTATGTAAACAAATGTGTTTATAAAATAATATTTATAATTGATGTAATCTTGAGATGATTTTTATTAATCTTGATTTATTTAAATAATCCTTTTAAAATCATAACAAATTAAAATTAAGATAAAACTTATTATATAAGAAAAAAATATGAAAGATAGTATTAGTAATGGGAATAAAGTATTAGTAATACTCAAACTTAGATTCTCATAAAACATTCAATCCGAGCCTCTAGTGGCACCTAACGTTCCCTTGGTCGGTGGAAAGTGGCCCGAGTATATTATAAAATGCAAAACTATTTATTTATTGTTTTAATTTAAAGTCTTATGTAAAAAAATGTGTTTATAAAATAATATTTATAATTGATGTATTCTTGAGACGATTTTTATTAATCTTGATTTATTTAAATAATCCTTTTAAAATCATAACAAATTAAAATTAAGATAAAAATTATTATATAAGAAAAAAAATGAAAGATAGTATTAGTAATGGGAATAAAGTATTAGTAATACTCAAACTTAGATTCTCATAAAATATTCAATCCCGAGCCTCGACTCACACCTAACGTTCAAGCTGGATGATTCCCATATCTTCGGAGCACATTCCCTTGGTCGGTGGAAAGTGGCCCGAGTAGCCATATATTATAAAATGCAAAGCAGGAAAGCGTAATCATACATGAGCCAGGTGTGACACCACTGATCCATGTGGCGCTCGCAAACATTTGAAAAAGAGGATTTCATTTTTTATTCCCAGCTCTTTGTTCTTCAAATCTTGCCGTCCATTTCTCTGATCAAAACATGGCTCAAATGGTTTAGAAAAGTAGCAAACTTGAGCAAACTGACTATGTCATTTTAAGATTTTTCTAAGCCATAACATAGTTTCCTACCCCAAGAAACAAAAACAAGATGATGAGAAAAATCGGAAAGAGAAATAAATTATTTTTTAATAAAAAATAAATATTTATTAAATAATACTTCTAGAAGATGACAAAAATATCAAATAACCATATTAATATTTATTTATTTTTAAATATTTATAACATGTATATGTTACATATTTCTTATAATTTTCTTTTAAAGCAAGATTTATGATGTGAGTTACTAAAATTATTTATTTAGACAAAGTTTAAATATCTAATTATTAATAATGGCAAAGTCTCCAAAGATTACGTTACTAATTGATTTTCCTAAAAGTTTCATTTTAAAATGGAAGTGATCTCGGGCTTCCATTGTGTACCTTGACCATCCATGTGTAAGTTTCTCACCCACCATGAGGTAGGTGAACTCTTGGACACTTGGAGTTGGGATTTAAATGTATTCATGAGATAACCTGCGATTGACAGATGTTGTCATGTGTATACACCTGTTGAGACCCAGCTTCGAGGGAATCTACATAATATGTGGCTTGCTACCGGTGCTTTACATCCGAGGGGAGGCAATAACTGCTCCTACTACCTCTTCTTCGAGGAAGGGAATGTATCACTCCAACAAATAGAGGAGGATACGTAGCAATAACTCCTAGTAACCAGAGACATAACAGTGAACGAAACTCGTGAATTATAAATCAAGAGGGTCACCTACATTTGGCACGAGAGATAACTCTCATTTCAGACACTCGATTAGATTGCACCTATGTTGAGTGCAGTTACGGTCTTTCTTCACCGGGGTATGTCTGCGATAGGAAACTCAGTGGTGGGTCGTTCGTTGGTAGTGCCAAGTTGTACTAGGGAGAGTTGATATGAAGCTTAATACTGGTGCGTCTAGGATAGGTGTGGAAATGGCGTTGATCTTTGGAATTCCACGCAACATTCCCCTGCCCTATCTACTGATAATTTTGTATGCAATTATTTGCAAGCATGTGATAACGCTTCCATTTTTTTATTATGTTAGAGTTGGAATTGCATATGCATAGAATTTCCAAAGTATTGGCTTTGTTTTTCCACTTAATTAAATAACTAGGGAATGAAAATTTCATCCTGCACTGGCTTATGGAGTATCATGCATGCATGACTGGAAGCTCTTGAGAGAAACGATGGAGTGAAGATATGAATAAATTAAATAAAATGGTTTAGAGAATAAGGCAATACTGGAATAATAATATTTTTTTTAATAAAATAATATATGTTATTTCAAGCAAATACCTGTGTAGTAACGCTGGTAGCTTGAATTTTCGTTATGACAATAATTGTTAGTATAGATATATGGCCATGGATTTCCCAAGCGATAGATTTATCGCTGGATGTCGTCATCTTCCTGTGTAGAAGCATCCACACAGTATCGGTATGGTGTTGCATTATATTTGCAACAAAGTTATATGTATTTACTTGCAAGAGTATACGCCTAAAGCGTTTGTTCTAAGGAAGCATTGGCATTGTTAAATCTTTTCCAATTCCACAAGCCCATGCTACCATCGATGCTCTCTCGGAAGGAAGAACAAAAATGTTTCTTTTGCAATGGAGGTGGTGACATCTACATCTCAGGTATGGGAAAATGGATGGAGTTGTTGTGCTAGAAACCTTCAATTTCTTTATGTTTTAATTAAGAAAATAATTAATTTTCATATTTACCCATTGAGTATATGATTTAGTTTAAAAAAAAAATAAAAAAATCAACAGTCCCAGACTTATGGTTTGTTTTATTAAAAATTTCAAGTTTGGAAACCAAGGTATTAACCAGCGTTGTGAGTCAAAAGATTAGACTAATTTACAAAGATCGCTTTCAAAGAACGGTCTTTAAGGACCCGAAATATAGTCCCAGAGCTATTATTGCAGGTATACTGTGAGCATACCGCTGGCAAGAGTTCTAGCATAGTGAAATTTTATCTAATTACCACTTAATCCCCTTCTAGAAACATTAACTGAATTCAATAACTGTTCTTTGGAAGTCTGCCTGTAAGAGGCCTAAAGCTATACCCAGGAGCAACATTCGCATACCTGCTAAAATGCCATAGTAATGATGTTATCAATTGCAGTGCGCTGATGAGGATTCGAGTCCAAGTACACCAAGTTCACCTCCAATTCTTAGTGCAGAAGAGGTGCCGAACAATAAAAAAGTACGGTACGATGCACCAAAGAATGAATGACATCTGAAAAATGTTTCTATGACTATAAAAACCTCGTATCCTATATTTCACAATTTTGGAAATTCTATAGTAGCTGGCGTTAAGAGCTTGAATGTATGCTACATGAGCTGTAGCCAGCGCATACCTCCGGTCCACTGCATGCTTAATAAAATGCTTCCTCTGCCTACACATCAACACGACGAGTAAAATTGTAGAGTATAAGGGCACTAAGTCAAACAGAGAGAACCCAATATTCTTTAAAAATAGTCATTGAAATTTGAGACATATTTCAAAATTTACAAGTAAAAATTTATTCAAAAACTATTTAGATTCAATCGTTTATCTCTTGAAACCTAGTACTTCATGCATTTGGCCAAAGTTGTAATGTACACAAGTTTACTTAAGACAGCTTCTACTCTGTAACAAGACTCTAAATATGACAATTAATTAGCAAGTATGAGTTGAAATTTAGGTCAAAACTCACCTCATTTTGGTCAAACTTGTAAGTTATTTCTGAGTTTGTCATGTTTTTCCATGTTATTGTTAAATTTATCTAGTTATTGTCAAGATTAAGCTCCCAAATTTGTCAGCAGGAGCTTGATCAATTCTCCCAAAAGTGTGATGTGGTTAGCTCCTCCGAAAGGAGGGGAGGCATGGCACCTGCAGGTTAGGTGTAGGCAATGGACAAAGTTCATAGCCCTTGTCTTTGTCAACATTCCACTTTGGTGTTGATTGGGCGGCATTGATAGTGAAGGAAAGCATCCAAATATTTCCTTTAAGTTCCCATATTTTTTGAGTTTACGTTCCATGTTTTTTAAAATAAGGAAATTTAAGTTTGAAAGTTGTCACTGGGAGCATAACCGGTTGGCCATGCAGGTGATATACCACTGCCAGGGTTTGATTCCCTCAAAAGTGTGACATGTTTAGCTCCTCCAAAGAGACGGTGGGGAAGTGGCCACATATAGGCCTAGTGTAGGTGATGGAAAAAGTTCCTAGCCTCTTGTGTCGTCGGCATTGAACCTTCGTGTTGATTGGACAATGGTGGTGGTGAAAGGAAGCATCCAGAAGTTTCCTTAGATTCCTGGATTTTGTTGAGTTTATGTTCCGTTATTTTTCATATAAGCTGAATTAAGGCTGAATTTTGCACCAAGTTGACTTTGCACTTTGGACTTGCCGAGTTTTTTCCCCGTCCATATCATGTGGCATTACCTCTATCCCTGTCTCCAACAGGGCTTTCTAAACTAACAACTCAATGACAATTTCAAAAAAGAATAATGCATAAACAATGAATTGACAAGATCAAACCAACTCCAGGAAAGATGGCCACAGAGCAAACTAGCATAAGCTTCTCACCCATACCATTAAACTTCCATTCGGATCTATTATGTCTTTCAATATTCGTGTAATAAGAATGATCTCTCCTACAACATTTCCGCACAAGGAGATCTTTATCCATCTCGACTCTTCTCTTCGTTTCACATAATCGCCAATATTTGATGCCCTCCCCAGTAACTGCAGTAAAAGCAAGCATTTATTATCACACAGTCACCATATCCATTCGCCAGCGTTCACTTGATTTCTTGGTAGCAAACCCTAATACATGATATATATATATATATATATATATATATATATATATATACACACACACACACACACACACACACAAGATGCAGAAAATATCAACCTAGGGTTCTCCGGCGAGACCTATTGCAATTGCACATACTAAAGAGCTTTTCCCCGTTCCGTTCGGACCAATTACAAGGTTGAGCCGTGTCCCTGGCCTGGAATTTATGTGGTCATAGGTCATGAAGCTGTGCATCTCAATTTCGATTATGTTCCCCGACAAATAATCACCTTCGCCCTGGATGAAAGCGAGCAGATAAACCAATAGATTGCAAAAAATTTAAAATGGAAAAACGAATGCACTCTGGTTCCTTCATGTAATCGACATTTTGACTTTTAAATGCATTGAACCCCTGAATGCAAAGTCTGAAAGTTGCAGAATGCATACCTCTTAAATGGCTTTCTGGCCCGTTTGGAAGACGGATGGTTGTCTATACCCACTGTTACATCCCCACAGTTCAAGTAGCTTCTGCTCTTCCGCTATGTTTGCAGGGCAGCGAAAACTTTGCTATTCGTGTTTTTCGTGCCTCTGCAATATGCAAATTTGCAATATGTTTCGATATTAAAACAATTAGTTTGTTTCGCTGAAACTTCGCTGATATCAATGGGAATTAATGTAGACAGGTTTCAAGCCCATTGAAAATCCCATCAAGCACTAAACCAACCAGATTTTCGCAGGTCCGTAAGATTTTGATTATGTCATTGTTGCCAGCTGTCGATCCAAATCCAGATAACAAACTCCGAGGATGACATCATCCCTGCTCAACCAATAGGAAAACAAATAAATATAATATTAATAAAATCAAATTTTTTTTTCATATCCTAAAGTTCTACTTTGCAATAACAAATTTAATACTTTTGTTCAACGACAACTATTGCAAAGTCAACGGGGATCGATTGCTATATACCTGCCGCAGCAGGTATAATAACAACCATTTGATCATGATCGACCCACAAACTATATAGATGTGCAAGTATAAATAAGAAATAAAATTATATTAATTTTACAGTTTAATATAAAAGAGATATATATTTTTATAATAATAGTTAATATTTTAAAATTAATATTTCAAAATAATAATAATAAAATTTTGATTAATATTTTCTTGGTTATTTGTCATTAATTTTTGTTTATTTTTTTTAATTATATGAATATAAAAAAATGTTTTAAAAAATAATTAAATCCATAAAATTAGTTTGCCTTTGTAAATTAAAACTTACATGTTATTATACATTATGATTTCTATTAAGATAAATTATTACTATTCTTATCTCTACATATAAATAAGTGTAAACATGTGTATTTTGATTTATTACATCTTGACCATCATTACAATTATTTAAAATAGTTCTATATAATATTTTAAAAAATAAATAATAATAATAATATAAATTTTTTATTATTTGTTATTAATTTTTGCTTTTAATTTTTAAATATTTTTATATAAAAAAATTGTTATTAAAAATAATTAAATACATAAAATTAATTTCTTTTGTAAAATAAAGCTTGCATACTATTCATACATGATGACTTCTATTAAAATAAATTATTGCTATTATTATCTCTTAACGAGTGTAAACACGTGTTTTGATTTCTTACATCTTGACCATCATCACAAACATATAGTTTCTTGACTAACAAAGTCTTCTTGTGTTTTTTTCTTGATAGTGTGTTTTAAATTATTATTGAATGGTAATGAAAGATACATAAAATAGAATGGGTAACTCAATGTATACTTGCCCCAATCTCATCCTAGTTTATTAGTCCATGTCACAATTTACAATTTGTATGAAAAAATTTCGTAAAAAAACTAATGCATAAGAACAAAGGTGCCTAAACAAGAACATGCACATGTGAATGAAATGCATTCCCCTTTCTAAATGTAGCATTCATTACATTCTTTCTTTTACTTTTAGAGTTAATAAATTAAGATATTGATATTATTATTATTATTATTATTATTATTAGTATTAGTATTAGTATTAGTATTATTATTGGGTTTAACTTATAAATTTGAAATTACTAAAGTTATTTTATTCAAAATCATTGTTATTCGTTAAAAATGAAGAATTTTTTATTTTCTAAGTAAACTTAAAAACGGTAAGGAAATTCTAATAGAGAATGTCCTTTACAATAGTAGATTGCTTTCAACACCCCAGGTGCAAGATAAGAGAGAGTAAACACCCCCCACCCCCACGTGTAGATATTGAGCAATAGAGAAGAAATATCAATAGGATAAACTTTCCAATGTGTCCAACATATTAATAACTAGCAAAAATCAGTCTCATGCAGTAGCGCGAATGCTCTTCTTGGAGAATTTCTATGCACCTTGGTTTCTTCAATCCTACATACTTAATGTGCCATGTCTTTCATCTTTGACAATAAATCACGTTTAATTGACTTCACGATGAACTCACCCTCTAATTGGATGTAGGATCGCTTAGTTAGGATGCTAACTCAAGTTTCATCATGCAATAGTTGTAACTCAAGTGTCATAATTTAAGTGGAACGACTCGTCTTTTAGTTTAATTAAAGTGTCATCTTTTAGTTTAATTAAAGTGTCGTCATGCAAAACACTTTAGTTAACTAGTTTTTCTTATTGACACATTAGTTAACTATAACTGAAATCATGCTGATTGATTTACTGAAGTGACTGCTGTGATTTCTCCTTTAATTAACTGAGGCATACATTATTACTTTAACTGAATCTTAACAATTTGAGTTCACTTTAATCAACTAAAGTCTTCTCATGAGTAATTTCGAATTCTCTTGTTTTCTATGTATTTTATCTTTATCGCTTATCTTATATGCATGGTCAATATGTGCTAACTTTAACTTATGTATCATATCAGATTATACAAAGAAGATTTGTTAGATGATGTGATCATATTATATTACTCTCTCACCAAGTAATCATATGCTAAAGTAATTCACTCTAGAGGTGGTCAGTCTCCAGAGGAGACTTATTAGCCCCGTGAACAAGGTTAGTGATACATCACACAACATTAATGCTTTGACATGAAAAGTATCACCTCTACAATGGAGGTCCACCTCAACACATGGGGATCTGACTTGACACACAAGTCCTTCTCCTTTTCCAACAAGACTGCACAACATCATCACTTTGATATATCAAACTATTCACCTCAAAACATGAGGAATAACCTTTTATACTTGAGGCTTAGTCATCCTTGAGTCCAACCCAAGAATTCACGCCAAGTTCCTGAGTCCAACTCAAGCTCCCTACCTCAACACATGAGGCCCAATCTGAACACAAGATTAGATTGGAGAATGACTCATGATGTTGTAACTTGAACACTCCATCTTAGTGAGGGATGCATTCTCTACCTTGCCAATCTTGTCTTGGAAGTACCTGTACCTCATCATTGACAAAGGATTTGTTAACAAATTTGCAATCTGCTCCTCAGTAGAAATGTACTGAATTCTTACTGCACCTCTCTGGACCATGTATATGATGAAGTGATACTTCATCTCAATGTGTTTCAAGTTATCATGAAACACCGGGTTTTATAAGAGCTTAATACAACTCTAATTATCAAAGCAAATGTCTGTAGTCTCAAGCTTCTCCCCAAACAACCCAAGAAGTGGCTTCCTAAGCCACAGTGCTTCTTGGCAGGTAGTACCAGCTTCAAAATACTTTGCTTCTGTAGTACTAGCTGAAATACACTATGCTTTTGTAGTCTAGCTGTAATACACTTTGCTTCTACAATATGAGTTGCAAGACACTTTATCTTATGTAGTGCTAACTGTAATATCACCATCTTAATTGGAGTTGGCACAACCAAATAACTTTACTTAATAACTGTAACATCTGAGTCCATAATAAATAGTACCTCGAAGGTATCTAAGCACGCACTTAATGTCTATGTCTAAAATAAGACATCATCTGACTCACAACATAACATATAACAGGTCTATTATGTATCAAGTACATTAAGGGAACAATGAGTTGTCTATACTTGGTAGCATCGATTGGATCCGATCCAAAATATGAATCATTGTAGTTTCTTCAAACTAGAAACCATCGAAGTAGTCATGGATTTGCAATCCATCATACCAAACCTTCGTAACACGTCAATTTTGTACTTTCGTTGTGAAAGGAAAAATCTCATATTTCCTTTGAAAAACTTCAAGACCAAGAAAGTAGTGCATAAGAACCAAGTATTTCATCTCGAAGTCATAAGCGAACTCCCTCTTGCACTGAACAATTTTGTATTCCTCTCCAATAAGGAACACGTCATTAACATAGAGAACCAATATCAGAGTTTGGTACTTCACAATGTTGAAGTATAGGTTTGGATCAACTTCCCTCTAAGAGAATCCCAGTATCTTAAGATAGTTGTTAATCCTCGAATACCAAGACCTTGAGGCTTGCTTAAGCCCATACAAGGATTTATTCAGTTTACAAACATGGGACTCTTCCCATAAACTACAAACCCCTCAGGTTGTAGTATATAAACCTCTTCATTAACCTTAATATTGAGGAAGGAAGTCTTCACATTCCTCTGGTGAAGCTTCCATCCTAGAACAGATGCAAGTGAGATCACAGATAGAATAGTTGTGTACCTGGACATAGGAGTGAATATCTCATCATGGTCTATGCCATATTTCTTTGAAAAACTACGAGCTAGAAATATTGATTTATACTTTTCAATGCTACCATCAGCAGCATGCTTGATCTTATAAAGTCATTGGAAAATTACTATGGACTTCCCTTAAAGTTTAGGAACAACTTTCGAAACACCATTCTTAATAATATATTCGTATTCCTTTACCATTTCATATTTCGATACTTGCTTCTTAGCAACTTCTTCATAGGTGGAAGGTTCTGAATCACTAATGTGACTCATCTATGCAACATACCCTAAACATCTATTAGGTTTCTTTCCCTCTCTAGATGATCCTAATGGTGATCCATGCCTTTCTACATCTTCTAGAATGTATCAGCAACATGCATATCTTCTCTTAGTAGGAGTTTAATCAATTTACCTCTCAACCGACTCTACTAGTTCTTCTAGCAAATTTGAGAACTCTTCTAGTTTCTACCTCTCAACATCTGAAAGGGAAGAACCAAAATATGGGTCTTCCATCTTAGGAGTTTCATGCTCCTCCATGTCTGTATCATACTGAGTATCTTTCGAGTGCTTCAATGTAGACTCTTCATGGAATGTCACATCTCCATTGAATTCAATGTGTCTTTCACCTGGTACATATATTCTATAGGATTTAGATGATTTACTATAACTAATAAAGGTGCCCTTCTTTCTGGATGGCTCCATATTTTTCCTCTTTTATTTCGGTACAAGCATGTATACATGAATAACAAAATATATTCAAGAGTCTTCTCTTCCAGAATAGCATTAGGGATTATATTTTGGATATATAGTATTGTTGGAGGTGTCTTCCCATATAAACATAGGAACCTCTTAATATGTTCCTAGAAGCTTCTTGCTTCAGAACATCTTTCTCTCTTTCGCGATGTGCCACATCGTAATGACTCCACATTCAATACTTGTCATTCTCCACTTGTAGGTCCTAGCATATGGTCTTTCCCTACAATCCAAATTTAGTCCAATGGTTAGAAACTTTACATAATCATGAAATTCAATCATATGAATATTTAAATGCAATCGAAATAGTTCACATAGTCATGAAAACATTTGAACCAATGTTTTAGGACAACCTCCATCCATATCTCATGGAATGTTATGCAGCCCCATATGCTACTTAATCATAAAATGTACTACATGAGCTTTACTATTCTCCAATAAAAATAATTATAACATATTCTCATCATGTTCTACTATAATATACTTCCTAATTCTAGGAATACAGATCTCTATACAACTGCAATATATTCAAAAAAAATTAGATGTGATTTACAAGATCAATTTATAATCCAAGTACAAATACTTCTTTTATTGTTTTGTGTGGGCCCACTCTTGATCTCTGCCTCCTTGTACATATGAATGGAGTCTTTAGATCTTCATCTTCATTATTGGAAGAATCTCATTGCAACGTGGATATTCATGTATAATCAGTGGCAATCTCCTCATTTAGATATTAAGCAATCATTAGTGCATTAAATGAAATCCTCCTTTCGACGATCATCATCTTCTTCATCAAATGAGTTCTTCTGAGTAGTTTCATCTTCTATAGCAGTAGAAGCATTATATATTTCTTTTCCTCTAAGATTTTCTTGGCACTCCCTTGCATAATGGACCTTCTTGTTGCAATTGTAGCACTTGATCTTGCACTTATCAAAGTATTTGCCGTATACCTTCTCCTTTGAATGAGAAAACTTATTCTTGGAGAAGTGTTTCTTTCCTCTCTTCATCCTTGTCGTAAGAGAAAGGTTTTATTCTTTGGAGGAAGAAATATTTCTTTGGCTTCACCCTTCCTCTTAGAGATAATCATCGCACAACCTCTCAAAGTTAGGTTGTACCTCTTGACCATTAACAACAACCAAGAATGTCTCCCATGAGGATGGGAGACCATAAAACAAAGTTTGAATGAGATCATCTTCATCCATCACTACTCCAATGCTTGAAAGTTTCTCTCTTACTTGAGAAACATTTGTGAAGAAGGAGGCCACAATCTCATCCTTCTCCATTTTCAGGTTCCAAAGCTTGTTCTTCAATTCCCTCTTCTCACTTGTACCCTTCTTCTCATATATATTTTTCAAAGTATCAAAATATTCCTTTGCGGTATTCAATGGTGTGAACATGGGAATCAAGTTTCCCTGCACCAAATCATAAATGATTTGTTTGGATTTAAATTGGTTCTTTATGAAGGTAGTGCACCCTGCATTAGATGTAGGTTCTTCCACCACATTAGATACATAGCCATCTAAGTCATGTTCTACCAGAATGTTCAAAACCCTCACCTTCCAAGTGTTAAAATTCAAGGTGCCTTCATGTCAATATTCTAGTATTAGTAAAATCAATGCCATTCTCTTCAAGTACCATGCTCAACTTCTCAGGATCTACATAGGATCAAGCTTTCTTGTCAAAACTTTGCTCCTTCATGCTCTGATCTCTGATACCATGTTGAATTTTGTAGAAATATGTTGAGATTTTTATCTTTAATTATTTAAGTGCGGAAATACTGAATACTTGAAATCAATGAACCATTCATACACATAAACGTTCAACCATAACATAGGATGTACCCTGGCAAAAAACCTAAAAGAAATGAGGATGAAAAAACCCAACAAATATTCTTAGTATAATTATGATAGATAGCAAATAATGTCTTTTACAATAGCATATTGCTTTCAGCACTATAAGTGCAAGATAAGAGAGAATAAACACCCAAATGTAGATACTAAGCAATAGGCACGAGAGATCAATAAGATAAACTTCCAATGTGTCTAACACATTAATAACTACCAAAAATCAGTCTCATGTAAGAAGTACTGAATCACTACATGGGAATTAGGCTCCCATGCAAACTATAGAAAATTCTCTTCTTGGGGAATTGCTCTACACCTCAGTATCTTCAATCCTTCATACACAAATGCGATGCCTTTCATTTTTTACATTAAATCATGCTTAACTGGCTTCAGGATGAACTCGCCTTCTAACTGGATGTAGGACCACTTAGTTAGGATGCTAGCTCAAGTGTTCTCATGAAATACTTGTAACTCAAGTTTCATAACTTAAGTGTCATGTCATCTTTTAGTTTAACTAAAGTGTCATCATGCAAAAAACTTTAGTTAACTATTTTTTCTGATTAACACTTTAGTTAACTATTCTTAACTGAAATCATGTTGACTGATTTACTGAAGTGACCACTATGAGTTCTCCTTTAATTAATTGAGGCATAGATTGTTACTTTAACTGAAGCTTAACAAATTGAGTTCACTTTAATCAACTAAAGTCTTCTCATGAGCAATTTCGAATTCTCTTGTTCTCTATGCATTTTACATTTATCTCTTATCTTATTTGCATGGTCAATATGTGTTAACTTTAATTTATCTATCATATCAGATTATGCTAAGAATATTTTGTAGATGTTGTGATCATATTATATTAATCTCGGACCAAGTGATCATATGCTAACGTAGTTCACTCTAGAGGTGGCCAATCTCTATAGGAGACTTAATAACCTTGTTGTTAACACAAAAAATTGTTCACCTAGCTCTACATGGTCTAAACCACATACATACATCATATTCCTACCATGTTTTCCTTAATTTTGACCTTCACAATTGTATTTCGACAAAAAATGTCCAAAACATTATTATTTACTATGGTTTACCTTCACTCTCTTCGAAAAAAGGGTCAAAAACCCTAAAAAGGGGTCAAAAACCCTAAAAAAGGTTCAAAAACCCTAAAAAGGGTGCAAAAAATCTAAAAGAGAGAAAACCATAGGAAAATACCATGGGTATTATTTCATGCGTATGCTGGGACACCTTTTGATCTTGAGTATTCAGACACCTTTTTCCACCATCCCATTGTCATACCATTCCCACTTAGTACGTCGAGACATTATCCATACCCACCTAGAGAACTAGCCTGTGGCGAGTCAGCCCACTTCCGAGATGACCACGTTGGCCCACTTCACAAGAAAGAAGGTATAACATTTGTTTATTTGTATTTTATTTAGTTTATCCCTCGTATATATATTTGATTTTTGTTACTAATATGTCTTATTTTTTTAGTTTTCATAAACTCTCCCTGACAGTCCCATTGACGTAAGGCTGGTTCTTTTGCATGTAACAAGGGAGAAATCCCTGTTATAGTTTTGATGAATCCACTGGTCAATCCTTTTGGAACCTTGTTTTTGCAGGTTAGCTACAGGTTCATTTTTAGTTTCCGCCTTCATCCATCACCGATCGAGCCCCCACGCGACCAATCCAAACCTTCACGGCGCCAGTTCCTGTGCCCCCCTGGCCCTTGTTGGCTCTATTTTTCTATTTTTTTCATGTGCAGTACCAATCGCACCTATCGGGCTGGAAGCCATGACCCAACCACTCTTTTCCACCCGACAAGCGTGACTTAGGTCGTGACCTTAGCCCTGATATGCGCAACCTGGCTCATAGAGCCGGATGTCGCCTGTCTCGGCTGGATGAGCAACCCTAGTCACCCCTGTCACCCTTTTTCAAGAGAATCAATCACGTCTAACTCTCTGTTAGGCACAACTTGGTTGTTTTCTATCTAGATCTCCTATGCCTTTTTGTCCTATGTGACCCTAATCACATCTGTTCCTTTGATAGGTGCGACTGTCATTTTACAGTCTACTTTCTTTGTCTGGTTTAGACCCCTGTCTATCCCAAACCTTTATCTAGAACTGTTTTTCCATACGGACCTACTTTGATACAACCCGTTGCTGATTTCCTGCAAAAAATCCCTTGTTACCCATTTTGTTTCGAGATTGGGAGGAAACCTTTTTCATATAGGTGCACACACTCACACCATTAAGTGACCATGCTTGGTTCATGACATTGAGCAGAGCCATTAAAAAGAATCAATTAAAATAATAACATTCATATTGGGACATAAGTCTCATCCACAAAACTATGGGAAGTACTTCGGCATAGCCCTAAAACTCATTGTGGGAAGTACCATAGGAACCTCTAAGTAACTGGCCATTGAGAGAACCTGCCAAGAGAAAAGGGAAATGACTCCCATCGGATTGACTAGTACCTAGCCATGAGAAAAACCAAGAGACATCAGTTTTACCTGACTCATGGAGTGAGGGGTACTGCCCCAATACGCAAGCCGTCATACAGCATTGCTGTCCGAGTGACTCCTTTTGAACCATTAGGAAGCCGATTAAAATTGGGGTCCATATTCATTTCCTGTCACTACCATAAGCCATCATTTCTCCACCACGTAATTCCTATCGGCTTAGGGGGCACACCTATCAGTTCGGTTTTTTGAACCACGACTATCGAATCCATCTTTGACATCACTCCCCACTCTCAGAGCCACACACAGCCTCTGAGTTCGATTTGGATTCCTACTAATCCGAACCCACTTTGTTCACTACCCCGTTTATCCCCATGGCAAGCGCACATCCAGATTCCTTCCATGGAGGGATAGTTGGTGGTGGACCTATGTCCTGTCCACCCATCATCATGGGTATCCCTTCTAATGGGCCCATCACCACTGCACACGCTATTGTTAGTATGCTACCCATTAGTGGTAGCCCTGCACTAGCTACCATGGTTCCTACCATATGACCTTTCATACCTGGGGGTAGTGACCCTTCCACATCTATTTCAACTATCCCTGCTACGGGGAGTCAACCTCACCATCCCTTAGTTATACATGGGAACTACGTTCCTACAACCACCGACACCATTGTTGGCCCCTCCTGAGCCAACCTCGGGTCTAGCCTACCTTTCATGGCTAGTCTTAACCTTCCATATTTGGCAAGGTTAACAAATGAACCCATTAGTCATCAACCACACTGGCCTCCCATGCCTTCAAAACTTCCCTCAGACATCCTAAAGTTTGAGAGAAAGGCGGGCGAGGACCCCTAGAACCATATCACGTCTTTCCACTTATGGTGTTCATCAAACCGCATTGTGGATGACTATGTTAGATTAAGGTTTTTCCAGCACACACTTATGGGTGTTGCAACAAAATGGTACATTGGGCTGCCTCATGCCACTTACCTCGATTTCTCGTCAATTTCATCCATGTTCCTCTAATACTTTCAAATACCCATCCGATATGATGAGGGAGTGGAGATCCTTTTATCCTATCATCAAACCACAGCTACCCACATCACGTATCACATCCATGAGTGGCAACGTTGACATAGCTTGTGCAAGATCCAATTGGATGATATGATCTTCCTTGAATGCTTTTTGAAAAACTTACTCCCACCCATAGCCAAGGAAGCCACCTCTGAGCGACCCCAATCTGAGGAGGAGGCCATCTTAAAGGCTCAACAGTTTGACTTAATCTACGCCTAGTCTAGGTATTTATATACCATCATACTCAATGCTCCCTGAGCTGGAACCTCTCGTCGTGAAACACCGGGGGAATCCCACACTGCTAATGGATTCATTGGCTCTATCATGCAACACCCTCAATTCTATGCTGCCTCTCGCATGATGCCACCACACCCAAGTAACATCCATTGTGTTGGCCAACCCAATTTTTCCCCTGATTACATACATATGATGGCTCAGTCTGGAGCTACCACCTCCTACGCACCTCCCACACCAACTCATCTTGTCCATGGGATGACTTGTTCGGCACAATAGTGCTCTTTCCAAGTGGTTGGGTTTGTAGCCCCTCTACCTCCCTCGATCTATTATGCACCACCTGTGCAACCCACTCCAGCTCCGACCACGACTCCCCCATTCTCTACAGGACAGGTTTATGCCCAACCAACCTTCCCCTAATAACCAACAAGGATAAGGAAAGAAAAAGTAGGGAAAAAACCAAGGCAATAATCATCCCTAAGGAGGTGGCCTGTTGGAATATATTATATTCCTTGGAAGGTAATAATGTCTTTGTAATATGTCGGAAGTTTTCTACAATCTTATGTAAAAGAGTAATACGTTTAACCCATAGTTATATGTTGTTGTATTTACTTGTGTAGAGTATTTGTCCATGGTATTGTATTAAGAGATGTTATTTTTGAGAATTATATTATCCCACATGTAATATGTGAGAGTAATTCCTCATCATCTCTTAGTCTATAATAGGGTCAAGTGAGTCTCTACACATCATGTAATCTTGATGTAGTAGTGGTACTATTGTGACACTATTGTACATCATCTATATTCTTTGGGTTATTTGTGCTTTGCTCTCTTGTAAGGTTGGAGAAGAAATTCTGGAGATAATAGAAGACTACCTTCCCATGGATGTAACCCATTAGGGTGAACCACATATATCAATGTTCTCTGATCATTTTCATTTCCTATTCTTATCATTTATGATATTTTGTTGTTTTCTTAGATAGATTAACTAGTTTAGCTTGACTCTACTATTCTAACATGGAATCAGAGCGGGTTGCTATGATCTAGTACCTTATATATCTTTCAATCAATAACAATTATCATTTGGGCATTGTCATTTTGTTGTAGATTTTCTTTCTATCTGGTAGCCATTAGGCTTCTCTTCAGATCTGAGCATATTTCTGCATTTTTTTTTACCCTAACCCTAGCTTGTTATGTAATATTTTTGCAGAATTTTTTCAAGGGTTTGTTTATGTTTTTTCTATAGATCTACATGATTTCGGGGCTCTTCTCAAGGAGATCTTTCTTTCGATTATAAAAACGACAGTTATAAAAAAAGGGTTGTAACTTGGTTAGTATTTTTATTATAACCTGTTTTTGGAATTGGAACAACCATTATGGATCCACCAACGCGACCAAAACATAAAACTAGGCATTTCCGGGCTTCCTTTCAATAATAAAAATGACAGTTATAAAAAAGGGCCGTAACCTGGTCATGTCTTACTGGATTTTTTATTATAACCTATTTTTGGAATTGGAAAATCCATTCTAGATCCACCTACATGACCAGAACATAATATTGGGATTTTCTGGAAACATGTTTTCATAGGGTTGGAAGTGAAAGTTTCCCCTCTTTTCTTTACTGTGTTTTGAACTGTGCTTTTGCAGATTCAAATCAGTAAAATGTAACTGTTTTCAAGTTCTTCACTGTTTTTCTGTCATTTTTCAGTATTAGGGTTTCTTATTTCTTGCCAAAATTTCATTCATTATGACTTTCAAAGTATCTTCTGTTCCTGAATTAGTTGGTTCTAACTATCTTGCGTGGAAGATGATTGATGTTCTCAGGAGTAACAATCTTTGGAGGCTAGTTAATGGTAAACACAAGAAACCCACTGCTGCTGATTATTTGGCTATATGGGAAGCTAAAAGTGATCAAGCAAGGGAGCTCATTGGTCAAACTATTGCAAATAGTCTTCAGGTAAGTATTGAGGCAGAAGACAACCCAGTTCATGTATGAAAAATTCTTTCCTCTTTATTTGATAAATCTGATGATGTTTCTGCATATTATCTTGAAAATAAGATCTTCGACCTCGAACCGGTTGACTTTGAAAGAGTTGAGTTATATCTTGATGAATTGAAAACTTTAAATGAGAAATTAAATAGTTGTGGTAATGATTACAAGAAAATTGACATTGCTCTTGTTATTCTTGTAGAACGTAAAATGCCATCTTGTTTTTATATGTTCATCCAAACTAGGAATAGAGCTGTAGAATTGTCTCAAAGTACTACAAAGCAAACTTTTGATGATTTCTGTAAAGGATTGATCAATGAGCAAGAACGGTTAATTGTTTCAGGACAACTCACACCTAATAAAGCTCTAACTGCACTTAATAAGAATCATAAGAAACATTTTAATAGTGCTAAGGGTTCTAATCCTTCTAATACTAATTCTAGACATGCTTCTCATGCTTCTAATGAAAATAGTAAACAGAAGAAAGTGTATGATCCTTGTAAACATTATGGTAAAGCTAACCATCCTAAAAAGAATTGTTTTAAAGTAAAACGTTTAATGGCTAAAGCTAAAAAGAAAACTTCTAATGACTCTGAAGTAGCTTTATGTGCATCTGTTGTTTTGCCTAATAATTCTTCTTCAAATGTGGAATGGATAATGGATTCTGGTGCATCTAAACATATGACTGGTGATTCTTCTTTATTTAATTCTTATAACAATCATAAACACATATCTCAGAAAGTTTCTATAGGTGATGGTAAACAACTTCGGTGTAATTGGTTTCGGTAATGTTAATGTTACTAATGGTCAATTGGAAGATGTTTTTCATGTTCAACACATGCCCATTAACTTACTTTCTATTTATCGTGCTTGTCAAAATGGGTTTACATTTGAATCATGGCTTGACAAATATGTTCTTAAAGATATCAATCAAAATTTCAAAGTAGTTTCTTCTAGTCCAGTTGATCATACTGCTAGTTTATATAAATTTGCTAGTTTTAACTCAACTAAAAGACAACCATTTAATTCCTATGTTGCCCACGCTGCTGAACAAATTAAATTATGGAAAAAAATATGAGGTCATTTGAATTATGGTAAAATGCAATTGTTAACTAAAATAGTACATGGGTTGCCTCATATTTCTTCTACTAACAGTGTTTGTGAAGGCTCTGTTCTTGGTAAACATCATAGAGAAATTTTTGAGAAAGGTAAAGCTTGGTGTGCTAAAGAACCTTTGCAATTAATTCATAGTGACATTTGTGGTCCTCTTGAAGTTCCCTCTTTATTTCGTACAATCTACTTTCTTACTTTTATTGATGACTTTAGTAGAAAATCAAGGTTTATTTCTTGAAAAATAAAAGTGAAGTTTTTTCAATATTTCAAAATTTTAAATCTTTGGTTGAAAATGAGTATGGTAAGAAGATTAAGACTTTAAGATCAGATAATGGGGGGGAATTTGGTAAGAATGAATTTGAATCATTTTTATCTAAACATGGTATTCAACACCAAAATACTGTACCTTACACACCTCAAGAAAATGGTGTTGCTGAAAGGAAAAATAGAACTTTAGTTGAAATGTCTAGATGTATGCTTTATTCTAAAGGATTATATAAAAAAATTTGGGCTGAAGCTTTAAGTTGTGCAAACATTATTTTAAATCGAGTTCCTACAAAATCCATTAAGCATGTTACCCCCATGGAAACATGGAATGGTCGGAAACCTAATATTAGTAAATTTAAGGCGTTTGGTTGAGAATGTTGGGCTCATATTCTTGACGATGAATAGAAAAAGTTAGATCCCAAGTCTCACAAATGTATATTCATTGGTTATTCTGAGGACTCCAAGGCTTATAAGTTATTTAATACCTCTACTCAGAGTGTTATCATCCGAAGGGATGTTCACTTTGCTAAAGTATCTTCACCACTTGAGTCTGTCAAACCTCATGTTACGCTGAATATCCCATTGTCTCATGTTACTCCTATCTCGGTTTCATCTTCCATTTCCATGCCTGTTGTTGATCCTAGTTTACTCTCTTCTTCAAGTATTCCACCTGAATGTACTGAAGCTAAAGAAACATCTGTTTCCTCTAACCTTCTTGCTTGGTCCCAAAAAACTCTTGAATCTGTAGGTAGTGAGGTCAGTAACCCTTCCGACCCTCGTAGAACTAGATCTAACTTTTCCCTTATGACCAAATTTTTGGCCAAAGATGATCCTACCTCTTATGATCAAGCTCAAGGTAAACCTCAATGGGAATAAGCTATGACTATTGAGTATGAGTCTCTTATGAAGAACAAGACTTGGTCTCTTGTTCCTCTTCCTATTGGTAAGAGTTTAGTTGGTTGTAAATGGGTTTATAAAACTAAGTTCACTATAGAAGGACAGATTGAAAAGTATAAAGCTAGGTTAGTTGCAAAAGGTTTTAATCAACTTGAAGGTATAGATTATAATGAAACTTTTGCTCCTGTTGCTAAAATGAATACAACAAGAACCATTTTATCTATTGCTTCATCTTATAGATGGGAAATACACCAAATGGATGTTAAAAGTTCCTTTTTAAATGGTGATCCTAATGAAGAAATTTATATGCAACAACCTCCTAGTTTTATTAATGCTGAATCATCAAATTTAGTATGTAAATTACACAATTCTTTATATGGTCTCAAACAAGCACCTAGGGCTTGGTATGATAAAATTGATGCATATTTTTTGAAGAATGGTTTTAAGCATTGTATATCTGATCCAAATATGTATCTTCAGAACTTTGGTACTAATATTCTCATTGTTGTTTTATATGTAGATGATTTAATAATCACAAGGAGCCAGCTTACATTAATTCAAAATCTAAAAAGTGATCTTCAAAAGCAGCTTGAAATGACTGACATTGGTTTATTGCATTATTTCTTGGGTCTTCAAATCTGGAATATGGCACATGGTATGTTTCTCTCTCAGCTGAAGTATGCTACATACCTGTTGGCTCGTTTCCATATGAGTGATTGTAAATCTGCTCCTACACCATTTCAGTCTGGTGTAAAGTTAACTGTTGAGTGTACCACACCGCTTGTTGATGCTACTCTTTATCGTCAGCTTGTAGGCAGTTTCATATATTTAACTCATAGCCAACCAGATCAGATCTCTCTTTTAACATTAATTTGGTTTCCCGGTTCATGCAACAACCTCATGAAATTCATTGACAAGAAGCCAAGAGGATTCTGAGATATTTACAGGGGACATTACAATATCTTGTTTTTTATTTGAGCAGTACTACAGTTTCATGCTTTGTTTACACAGATTTTGATTGGGCAGGTGACGATTCTGATCGATGGTCCACTGCAGGTTATGTATTTCAACTTGGTTCAGGTCCAAATTCTTGGTCAAGCAAGAAGGTGAAGACTCTTTCTTTATCTTCATGTGAAGCAAAATATAGAGCAGGCAAAGAAGCAGCTAAAGAAGCATTTTGGTTACGACATGTTCTTACAGAGCTTTGTTTGGATTTAAAATCATACACTGTGTTGAAATGTGACAATCAGGGTGCAATCCAGCTTGCTTATAATCTGATATATCACTCTAAGACAAAGCATCTAGACCTTGACGCTCATTACATTCATGGACTTGTGGCAGATGGTATTCTTTCTCTTCAGTATTGTCCTACCGAGCAACAAGAAATAAATATCTTCACCAAATCCTTCATTGAGGTGAAGTTTGTGCATCTTCGTTCCTTGCTTGGAATGTGGGAAGTTGTCATCAAGGGGGAGAAGTAATGAATCCTTCTTTCCTTAGTGTTAGTGTGGGCCCTTCTCCCAACCATTATTAAGGGGGAGTCTTGGAATATATTATATTCCTTGGAAGGTAATAATGTCTTTGTATTATGTTGGAAGTTGTCTACAATCTTATGTAAAAGAGTAATACATTTAACCCATAGTTATATGGTGTTGTATTTACTTGTGTAGAGTATTTGTCCATGGTATTGTATTAAGAGATGTTATTTTGAAGAATTTATGTTATCCCACATGCAATATGTGAGAGTAATTCCTCCTCATCTCTTAGTATATATTAGGGTCAAGTAACTCTCTACACATCATGTATTCTTGATGTAGTAGTGGTACTATTGTGACACTATTGTACATAATCTATATTCTTTGGGGTATTTGTGCTTTTCTCTCTTGTAAGGTTGGAGAAGACATTCTTGAGATAATAGAAGACTACCTTCCCATGGATGTAACCCATTAGGGTGAATCACGTATATTGGTGTTCTCTTGTCATTTTATTTTCCTGTTCTGATCTTTTATGATATGTTGTTGGTTTCTCAGATAGGTTAACTAGTTTATCTTGGCTCTACTATTCTAACACAGCCAACAGGATAACCCTCCAAACATTAACGGTGCCGACCCGCCTGCATAGGATCCCTAGTGTCCCAATCGACCTGGTAATAACCCATAGTTATAGACCAACCATCAGTGTGATATCTGCAACACCTATAGTCGTTACACTCATTTGTGTCTGCACATGGCTCACGTACAACAAATCCTTCAAAATGACCAACAACGTGATCCAAACGCAGTTGCTCTAGCTCAGCCAAACCCAATACCACCAGATCCTCCGCCTATGGTTCTCCAAAATCCCCTACCATACCAAGGGATAATTGCAACCCAACCCTTGGCCCCACCTACTCCCACAGATCCTGCTACAGCCCCACCTGTTGAGGCTGGTGTCCATCACCTCATGATGTTTTCGTCTGAAGTCAACCTCTAGAATTGGTGCTAGTAGTATGGCTTCAACACAGAAACTGTTGACCGATCAACGATGTCTACATCTAACACTGTTGACATGTATCTACACTTACCGAGACCCCCCAAACATGGGGCAGCCAGCACCCCATGGTTCCCTATGCGTCTTGTCACAAACAATGCTACTACTAGAGCTACCCTCAACTACAACATAGTTGTCGACTTGGATCAATCTCCTATAGCCATGTCCTCTTTGGAAATGCTTAAAACTTTCTCAACACAAAGTAAAGTGTTTTTATCCACACTAGGTGTCGTTGATCCCTCTAATTCTAGGTTGATCACCTTTGACTTGGATCAAGGAGAACCCAGGATGTTGTCTACTATTTCCTTCGAGGTTTCGATATCCATTCGAAATTTGGTCATACATCGATGCATTATTGATGAGGGGGCGTCCACTTGCATTATGTCAACCTTAGTTTGGAAGAAACTTGGGTTCCCTACCCTTCAACATTCTACCACTGCTCTCTGCGCCTATGATGGTCACTCTACTCAGCCACAGGGAATTCTAAAGAACGTTCCTATTGAGCTAGCTGGTAAAATGGTGTCTATTGACATTGAGGTTTTCAATGCCCAACTTGACTGTAACCTCCTCCTAGGACGTGGCTATATGTATGCCATGCGAGTTGTGCCTCTACCCTCTTTCAACTACTGATTTCCCCTCATGATGGGAAGATCGTGACTGTTGACCAATTGACATACTATGATCCTAAGGGGTCAGCCACACCATAACATGTCCTTCCGACTATGATCTCCACCATTGACAATGTGTCCATTCCATCTTTGTCTATGGTTGGCCCATGCCTATTTTCTAACACTCCTATGATAGACACCTTTTTGTCCTTACCACCTCCTCCTTCGCCAAATGAAGTATCATATTTGTGTACTATCACATCCAGTACCATTTCGACCACATCACAACCTTAGTCGCAACCTCAACATCAGTCATCAAGAAAATATTTGGGTTCATTCCTGATCCATATGATTCCCTTCCTGTTTCCACCATTTCGCATCATGAGAAATCTTGTCATGGCTACTCTAAGCCTACCAAATTTTACACTGGGAATTCTTCTATGGTACCTCGAGCCACACACACCACCCTTAACTCCCCAAGTTGTGTTGAATCCTATCCAACCCATTGAGATGGTGGCATACCCACTTCTTGGTCCATCAAGGACTCCACCCATCTCCAAGCTTGCAGCTCCTCCTCCAAAGAAGACTGGGGGAAAGGCCGTCAAAAGGAACGATCGAACCTCACCCGACTCACCCTTGTGCATTGTGCGATATCCAAGGCCATGTGACACAAATTTTTCCATAGTTTCCTATCCTTAGAACCCACATGGACTCTATGGATACATCTAATGGAACTCCAGTAGTCACTATCCTAGATCCGATGACCGTTAATCACAAGTCATTGCAAACCAACCACCCTTGTGTAGTTTGCAGCGTGTATGGTCACTACTCTCACCATTTCCCAGACTTTCCCAAGTATCAGTCAGCCCTTCACGACCTTTAGAAACACTTTCATGAGTCCGACATCATTGTTCTTGAGAAGAATCAAGATACACCCTCCGGCTTCTTCCTTGGACACATCCAACACCATATATATGATCTCCACTTATGCTAGTCCTTCCATTCCCTCAGACATGGAGGATCCCTTCGATCTATCTATGCATTATTTTAACGATGATGAGGTAATAATTTAAGCTATATCGGATTCTGATTACCCTTGGGATGATATGCATCATCGCTCATTCTTTATTCCCGATGAACCTCTTTCATCTTCGAATCAGTACTCTGTTGAAGCCAAAGACTTCATCCATGGTAAAGTTGACTAGTTCAAGAACCCCATTCCAGCACCCGATGTCTTTAAAGAGGGTAATATGGCTAACATTTCTCCAACCATTAAGGTCAACATATCAACCAACCATGAGGTAGTTGAAGACATTACACTCAGAGCCTCTTGCTCCCCTGAAGAAGTGGCTTCCTACAAAGCACTTTTTCAGGAGTTCCATGATATTTTCGCTTGGTCCTATACTGAGATTCCTGGGATTGATCCATCCATCATCGAACATCGTATCGACACATGGCCTAATGTTGTGCCTATACTCTAAAAGCAAAGACCTATTCACCCCTCAAAGGCTCTTGTTGTAAAAACTGAGATCGAGAAACTGTGCAAATTAGATTTCATATACCCCATCAGTATACCACTTGGGTTTCTAATCTCATTCCCATCAAAAAATAAGGTACCATTCACATCTGTATTGACTTTCGTGACCTAAACTTGGTATGTCCCAAATACAACTTCCCCACTCCATTCATTGACCAAATCATTGATGTGTGTACCGACCATGAAGTCTTTTCTTTCATGGATGGTTTTTCTAGTTATAACCAAATTTGACTCTAGAAAGAGGACCAGTACAAGACTACGTTCACAACCCCTTGGGGGACGTTTGTATACCGCATTATGCTATTTGGAATTAAAAATGTTGGAGCCACTTTCCAGTAGGATATGATGTTCTTCTTCCACAACCTTATCCATATCATTTTGGTCTTCCTAGATGACCTCATCGCTCACTCTCGCAAGCATTCACAGCATGTTGAAGACTTATGTCAAGTCTTCTTGCGATGTCGCAAATACAATGTCTGCTTGAACTATATCAAGTGTGTGTTTTGTGTCCTAGACAAGAATTTACTCAGGTTCATCGTATCTCACAAGAGGATTGTGGTTGACTCTTTTAAGGATCAAGCCATTCTGAATCTTCCATCCGCATGTACTTTGTGCCAATTGCAGAGTCTCCATAGCAAGGCCAATTTCCTTTGTCGAAGGTTCTATGCCTAATGTCACCATGAGTACACTTGGGTCATAGTTTTTATTTTATGTTTTGCATCACTTTTACCATGATTCAGTGACCCCCTCCAGTAATTTCTCCACGTCTAGTCACAGTGAGTCCATTGTAGAACTCCATCGCATCATTTTCACGTGAGCTGGTGGATCTAACACATCCTCTCTTCCCCTGCATCATTGGTACCCCACTGGAGGGTGCTCTCCCACATCTGCACATGCACACAGTATGTCATACGTATGATTTAGATATAACTATTATAGCATATTGTTAGGTCCCTAGACCTGCACTAGAGGTCGATGCATCTCCAGGATCTCCCTGGTATTCCATGCTCACACATGGATCATCCTCTATGAGGATAAGAAGATTCCACCACTGTGCAAAACACTCTCGGGTGAAGAGATGACCTGTACTAGATTGACTCCCTCCCTACTTTATTCAAGCCATTTCTCAGAGTCACTTCGATTTGTGTACCAACATGCGAATCACACCTTATACATTGAGCTAGCTCTGTACCCATAGGCTTCCATTTGGTTTAGTTTTTCCCTATGCACCACTGCACCAAGGGTAACATCACTAGCTTCTAGTCAGAGTCATCCAAAATTTCATTTGAGATGCCGTTTGCACCACTAGGTTTGGTTTTTCGTGTTCTGTCTTTTGCCAAGACCCTTTTCTCCTTATCTCACTATGATTTTTAAGGCCATTTCCTATAAGTCACCATGATTTGCATGTCATCATGCGAATCTCCCTTTTTATGTATTGGCATGTTCACGATCCATATGCTCCATCCATACTGCATAGTTGGCCATATTTTACCTCCATCCATCATCTCGCAAGGGGGCCCCATCAGTGTTATGCATTTATTCCTTTCATCCATGTTCACAACATATACTCTTTCCATATATCGAACAATCCCCCCTTGCTTGATTGACCATTATGGAGTTTCTGTTAAGATCTTTTATGACTCCTAAAAGAATGAAAAGATTTTCGAGCATGATTGCTTCCTTTCACGCTCATTAAAGTATTTTAAAGGGCATCTATGTAGCCTCGTTTATCTCTATTTTTGGACTATGTAGACTATCATAAGAAAAGGACCACCTTGGTACACTTAAGCTAGGAATGTTTCCCTTTGCATCCTTTTATTCTTTCTCAGACATTGGGACTATACTTTACGCAAAATATCATTATTGGTTGTATTTAAGCTCTTTTCTAGCCTTCTCATAAAGAAAATATCATCGAGCAATATTGGTTTCGTTCATGCTCATAAAAGTATGCGAATAACCATCTAGTGAGTATAGGTTTCACCTTTTCCGGACTGATTGGACTACCAACGATAAAGAAGTCTTTCTTTTCCAAAGGTTGGGAGAGCTCTCCTTTGTACACTTTTATCCATTTTCGGGATTAGGAGACTACATATGAAAAAGATACCACAATGGAGTCTTCTTCCTGTTTTCAGTCTCTTTAGAAATGAAAACACCATCGAGCATTTACTTTCTCGGGCTCACTAAAAATCCATGATATTGTGTCATAATGGTGTCTTTAGGCACCACCACATATATTACATTATGGAATCTTTCCCCCATTGGTTCACCTTTGTTTAGAGTATTCTGCGATGAGTCTTCCTTGGATCCCCTGGATATCACTAGTGCTATTACTTCCCTCAGTATTTTCCATTTGCAGTTATCTTCCTGGTATTACAGCTATGATCACTCTCCCATGAGTTAGTTTCATTTTCTGCCAGGTCATACCTACCATCATACTCTGAACAAAGTAATTTTGAGTCCCTCATACTCCCCTGCCCCTGTTCCCTCATTCAGTGTGTCAGTACCCAGATTGGTCCACATGTTTGGTTATCCCCCTCGCGCTTCTAGTTAAGGACACATATTTTCCTTGATTAGTTGCAGGTCTTCCTCTATCGACAAAAACACATCTATTCCAGAGGATAGACCCAGAGGTCCCTATATCCTAGTTTCATCCACCTTATTGATGAGTTCCTTGGACCACTTAAGAGGAGCCATTAATTCCTCTCGAGATGGTTGTGCCTTATGTGCTTGACTTCAGCTACATCATCGCACCATTGAGACTCATATAGGGTATTGGTCCATTCAGTATTTGGTCAAAGACCTTGGTTTTCATTTGACTCTAGCACCTCGGTGAGTCTACTATGGGACCCACACAATTTCATGTCCCTTGTGATTTCTGAGCTGCGTCCGCGACAGTGTTTGGAAGCTCCCAGTATTTCACTTCCATGTATCTCCGTTACTTGATGTGGCATATTGTACCATAGATATTTTGAGTTTCAATGATTGAGTCCATGTACATGTACACTTCTAGATCCAGCAGAGCATCAGTTGTGATGATATTGCATTCCACGTGAATTTGATTGTTCCTATGTATTGGTTCTTCAGATTAGCATTGTATTCAGCCTCCTATTAAGGCCACCATTATGTATCATCATTTTTATATGTATTGATCGACTCCCATGTTTTTGAGTGTTGATCCCATTATTTATTCTTTTGACATTGTTATGAGCATGGGTATTCCCGCCTTGCCCATATACATGTCACACATTCTTTGTATCTCACTCATTGTTGGGAACCATTAATAGAAAACCAAAATCCACCATGGTTTGAACGAGGAAGCTCTACTTCTCCATAGGTCTCTCCAGTATCTCCATTATTCACATGATCTTATGATGTCCATGGACTATATGATGAGCTCCTTCCCTCACACATCAGGGGGAAATCTATTAACACAAGAAATTGTTCACCTAAATCTACATGGTCTAAACCACATACATAATGCATATTCCTACCATGTTTCACTTACTTTTGACATTCAAAATTGTATTTCCACAAAAATGGTCCAAAACATTATTATTTGCTATGGTTTACCTTCACTCTCTCCAAAAAAAAGGGGTTAAAAACCCTTAAAAAGGGTCAAAAAGCCTAAAAAAGGTTCAAAAACCCTAAAAAAGGGTGCCAAAACCCTAGAAGAGAGAAAACCATAGGAAAATACCATGGGTCAGAAAATTCCATGGGTAACCACATTGGGTAAAAAAACCATAGATCCATTATATAAATACATTGTGAAGGGCTCTCCCAAAATACCTTTTTTCCCATTTTCATTTTGTGAGTACATTGGGACACCTTTTTCTCTCAGGTATTCACACACCTTTTTGCCACCATCCCGTTTCCAACCATTCCCACTTAGTACGTCGAGACTTTCTCCGTAACCACCTAGAGAACCAGCCTGTGGAGACACAGACCACTTCCAAGATGACCACAGTGGCCCACTTTACAAGAAAGAAGGTATCATGTTTGTTTATTTGTATTTTATTTAGTTTAGACCTGGTATATATATTTGGTTTTTGTTACTAATCTATCTTATTGTTTTAATTTTCATGAACTCTCCTTTACAGTCACATTGACGTAAGGATTGTGCTTTTGCACATAAAAAGGGAGAAATCCCTGTTACACTTGTGACCAAGGTTAGTAATACATCATACAACATTAATGCTTTGACATGCAAAGCATCACCTCTACACTGGAGGTACACCTCAACACATGAGGATCCAACTTGACACATAAGTCCTTAGCCTTGTCCAACAAGACTGTACAACATCATCGGTTTGACATATCAAAATATTCACCTCAACACATGAGGAATAAGCATTTACATTTAAGGATTAGTCATCCTTATTTCCAACCCAAGAATTTCCTCCAAGTTCTAGAGTCCAGTTCAGGATCCCTACCTCAAAACATGAGGCCCAATCTAGACATAAGATTGGATTGGATAATGACTTACGTGGCACTCCCTCTCAGCAAGGGAGGAATTCTATTCCATGCCAAGAATTCCTAGGAAGTACCTATACTTCGTCAGTGATAGAAGATTTCTTAACACATCTGCAATATGCTCTTCACTAGCAATGTACTAAAGTATTACTGCACCTCTATGTACCATCTCTCTAATGAAGTGATACTTCATCTCTTTGTGTTTCTAATTATCATGAAACATAGGGTTTTCTAAGAGCTTAATACATTTCTGATTAATAGAGTGAATTTTTGTAGTCCCAATCTTTTCCCTCGAACAACTGAACAAGTGGATTCCTAACCCACAATGATTTTCAACAAGTATTACTAGCTTCAATGTACTTTTATTTTGTGGTACTATCTAAAATACAATTTTCTTATGTAGTACTAGCCACAATACAATTTTCTTCTGTAGTACTAGCTGCAATATACTTTGACTATGTAGTACTAGTCACAATACACTTTTTCTTCTGTAGTAATAACTATAATATTTCCATCCTAATTTCACTTGGCATAACTAAGTAACTTTACCACACCATTGGATGCATATCTAAGTCCATAAGAAATAGTACCTCCAAGGTAGTTAAGCACATGCTCAATGTCTATTTCTAAGCTCATACGTGATCCGACTCATATCATAACATATAATAGGTATACTATGTATTGAGTACATTAAGGGACTAATGTGTTATCTATACTTGGTAGCATCTACGGCATCCGATCCAAAATCTAAATCATTGTAATCTCTTTAAACTAGAAACCATCATAGTAGTCATGGATTTGGAATCCATCATACCAAACCTTCATAACACATCAATTCTTTCATCTTGAAGTCAGAAGAGAGCTCCCTCTTGCAATAAGGAACAATTCATCAACATAGAGAATAAATATCAAAGGTTGGTTCTTCACAATATTGAAGTACATGTTTGGATCAACTTCTCTGTTAGAGAATCCCAGTCTCTTAAGATAGTTGTTAATACTCAAATACCAATCCCTCGAGGCTTTCTTAATCACACACAAGGATTTCTTCAGTTTACAAACATGGGAATCTTCCCATAAACTACAAAACCATCAAGTTGCAGTATGTAAACCTCTTCTTTAACCTTACTATTAAGGAAGGAAGTCTTCACATTCATCTAGTGAAGCTTCCATCCTAGAACATATGCAAGTGATATCACAGCTCGAATAGTGGTGTACCTAGCCACATGAGTGGATGTATCATCATGGTCTATGCCATATTTTTGTGAGAAACTACATGCTACAAATATAGCTTTATACTTTTCAATACAACCATCAAGAACATACTTGATCTTATAAATCCATCAAGAAGTTACTATGGAATTCCCTTCAGGTTTAGGAACAAATTCCCAAACATCATTCTACATAATAGATTCATATTCCTCTACCATTGCATCTCTCCATACTCACTACTTAGTAGCTTCTTCATAGGTGAAAGGTTATGAATCACTAATGTGACTAATCTGTACAACATACCCTAAATATCTACCAGGTTTATTTCTCTCTCTAGATGATCCTAATGGTGTTCCATTCCTTTTTACATCTTGTATAATGTATCAATACCATGAAGATATTCTCTTAGCATTAGGTTCATCAAGTGAGCTATCAGACATTTCTACTAGTTCTTCAAGAGCCAGTGAATCTAATAACTCTTATGGATTCCCCCTATCAACATCTAAAAGGGGAGAACCAGGATCTAGGTCCTCCATCATGGGAGTCTCATGCTCCTCCATGTCTATATCATACTAAATCTTTTTTGAGCACTTGAATGCATCCTCTTCATGGAATTTCAGATCTATCCCGAATTCAATGTGTCTTTCACCTAGTACATATATTATGTAGGCTTTGTACGATTTTCTATAACCAACAAAGGTTCCCTTCATTCTCTATGGATCCATCATTGTCCTCTTTTATTTCGATGTATGAATGTATATAGGACTATCAAAAGATCTCCAGGAGTCTTTTCTTCCAGGATTGTATTAGGGATTCTATTATGGATATAGAGTATTGTTGGAGGAATCTTCCCATAGAAATATAGGAACCCCCCATCTAATATTAGAAGCTTCCCATTGCAAAGAATCATTCTCTCTTTCAGGATATTCCATTGGAATGACTCCACTTTCAATACTTGTCATTCTCTACTTATAGGTCATAGCATATAGTATTTCCCTACAAGCCAAATTTAGTCCAACAACTTTGAAACTTTTCATAATGATGAAATTCAATCATACGAATATTTTGATGTAATGGAAATAGTTCACACAATCGTGCAAACATTTTAACCAATGCTTCAACACAACCTCCATCCATATCTCATGGAATGTAATTATGCAACCCCATATTTTACTTACTTAATCATAACATGTAGTACATGAGCTTTATTATTCACCATTAAAAGAAATTATAACATATGCTCATCATGTTATACTATAAAATACTTCCTAATCCTAGGAATACATATCTCTATACAGCTATAATATATTCAAAAACACCCAAATTTGATTTACAAGAGAAATTTATAATCCAAGTACAAATACTTATCTTTTATTGTTTTTGTTGGCTCCTTCTTGATCTCTGCTTCCTCGTAGAGATGACCGGAGTCTTTAGATCTTCATATTATTTCTTGACAGAAGCTCATTACAACTTGGATCTTCATATATCATCAATGACAATATCCTCATCTAGAGATTAATAAATAATTCATGTGCTAAATGAAATACTCGTTTCGACAATCATCATCTTCTTCACTAGATTATTTCTTCTAAGTAGTTTAGTATTTTATAGTAGTAGAAGCATGAAATATTCATTTTTCTCTTTTCTTTGCTTGGCACTCCCTTGCATAATGACCCTTATTGTTGCAATTGTATCACTTGATATTCGACTTATCAAATTGTTTGTTGTATACCTTCTCCTTTGAATGAAAAAAATTCTTCTTGGAGAAGTGTTTCTTTTCTATTTTCATCCTTGCCATAAGAGAAAGGTTTTATTCTTTGGAGGAAGTGATCTTACGTTGGATTCACCCTTCCTCTTGGAGACAGTCATGCCACAACCTCTCAAAGTTACGTTGTACCTCTCAACTATTAACAATATCCAATAATGTCTCCCATGAAGATGGGAAACCACCAATAGCAGTTTGAATGAGATAATATTCATCCATCACCACTATAATGCCCGTAAGTCGATCTCTTACTTGAGACATTTTTATGAATAAAAAGGCCACAATATCGTCCTTTTCCTTCTTCATGTTTCGAATCTTTTTCTTCAATTCCATCTTCTCACTTGGAGCCTTGTTCTCATACATATTTGTCAAAGTATCAAAACATTCCTTTGTAGTCTTCAATGGTGTGATCATGGGAATCAAGTTGTCCTTCACCGAATCATAGATTATTTGTTTGGATTTATATTGGTTCTTCTTGAAGGTAGTGTGCCCTCAATTAGATGTAGCTTCTTCCACCACATTAGATACATAGCCATCTAAGTCACGTCTTTCCAGGATGTTCAAAACCTCGACCTTCCAAGTGTTGAAATTCAAGGTGCCTTCAAGGGGGTCTTCCAATATTACTAAAATCGATGTCATTTTCTTCAAGTACTATGCTCAGCTTCTCAGGATCTACATAGGCTCAAGATTTCTTGTCAAAAGTTAGCCCCTTCATGCCTTGATCTCTGTTACCATGTTGAATTTTGTAGAAATATGTCGATATTTTGATCTTTAATTCTTTAAGTGGAAAAATATTGAATACTTGGAATCAATGAAGCAATCATACATATAAAAATTCAACCATAAAATAGGATGTACCCTAGGGAAAACCATTAAAACAACGAGGATGGAAAACCCCAACAAATATTCTTAGTATAATTATGGTAGATAGAAAAGAATGTATTTTTCAATAGCATATTTCTTTGAGCACCTCAAGTGCAATATAAGAGAGAATAAACACTACATGTGTAGATACTTAGCAATAGAGAAGAGACATCATCTGGATAAAATTTCCAATGTGTCGAACACATTAATAAGTAGCAAATATCAGTCTCATGAAAGAAGTAGAGAATCACTACATGGGAATTAGGCTCCCATCCAAACTATAGTGAATGCTCTTCTTGGAGAATTGATCTACACCTCAGTTTCTTCAATCCTGCATACACAATGCTCCAAGCCTTTCCTCTTTGAAATTAAATCATTCTTAATTGAGTTCAGGATGAACTCAGCTTCTAACTGGATGTAGGATCATTTAATTAGTATGCTAACTCAAGTGTTATCACACAATATTTGTAACTCAAGTGTCATAAATTAAGTGTTGTGTCATCTTTTAGCTTAACTAAAGTGTCATCTTTTAGTTTAGCTAAAGTTTCGTCATGCAAAACACTTTAGTTAACTTGTTTTTCTTATTAACACTTTAGTTAACTATTCTTAACTAAAATCATGCTGATTAATTTATTGAAGTGACCACTGTGAGTTCTCCTTTAATCAACTGAGGAATACATTGTTACTTTAAGTGAAACTTAAAAAATTTAGTTCACTTTAATCAACTCAAGTATTCTCATGGGAAATTTTGAATTCTCTTATTCTCCATGCATTTTATTTTTATCTGTTTTCTTATCTACATGGTAAACATGTGCTAACTTTAAATTATTTATCATATCATATTATACTAAGAAAATTTGTTAGATGTTGTGATCATATTGTATTACTCTCAGACCAAGTGATCATATGATAAAGTAATTCACTCTAGAGGTGGCCAGTCTCTAGAGGAGACTTAATAACCCTGTGACTAAGGTTAGTAATACATAACATGCCATTAATGCTTTGACATGCAAATCATAACCTATACGTTGGAGTTCTACCTCAACACATGAGGATTCGACTTGATACACGTGTCCTTAGCCTTTTCCAACAAGACTGTTGAACATCATCACTTTGACATATTAAATTATTCATCTCAACACATGAGGAATAACCTTTTACACTAAAGGCTTAGTCATCCTTGAGTCCAACACAACAATTTAATCCAAGTTCATGAGTCCAACTAAAGATACCTATCTCAACACATGAGTCCTAAACCACACAGAATATTGGCTTGGAGAATGACTCATCATGCTGTCTCTCTAACACTATCTTCATGAATTACTCTTAAGAACTATCCTAGAGTTTATTAATATTACTTGGCTATTAATTTTTGTACAATGGTTTGGATACCTCCAAGCCCCATCCCTAAAATAATTCCATGACTTGAATTAATATTAATATAGAAGTTAACAATTTCCAATCTAGATTACACAGTTTTTAGCACAATATAGGAATTGGGAACCAAATCCCCAAGTATTTCAACACTACAAATCAAAGTAATCTTATAATTTGGAACACAAAAGTGTTGATACCTTTTCTTGCCTTAGTTTTTTTTAGCAAATTTCTTACCTCATTAATTTTTTGTGAGTTTCTTTCCTTGTGTGGAGGAGGAATAAAGTTCCTCTCCTTTCCCCAGTCTTCCACACCCTATTTATGCACTCAGTTTAAAAAAAAAACAACTAAGCGTTCAACTAGTTATGAGTTTGTTTCTCTGTATGTGGACTACGGAGAATTTTTCCCGCTCATCGTACATTTTTTTCTCTACACCTCTACACTCCCCACTCCTTTGTATTTTCCCTTCCATTTTATCCTAAGTATCATGCAAGATGGGGATCCTCCTTTCCCATCTCCATCACCTTTTCAAGAATTGGCGAAGTGTTGGAGAAATGAGAATTCAAAATCGACGAAGTGTTGGATTCGGTTTGAGTTTGTTTCTCTATAGTGTGGAGTACATATACTTTCTCCCACTCATTGTCCAACCTTCTGTTCCACACATCCATACTCACCTTTTCAAGAAATCAACTAAGTGATGGAGAAACTAAAATCGATAAAATGGCTAAGTGTTGGGCCACATACGAGTTTGTTTACTTGTATTGCACCATGGAATGTGGATATTTTTTCCCATAATTCATTGTTCAAACTTTTTCTCCACGCCTATGCACTTCCCTTCCTTCACATATTGTTCTTACAGTATCTCCCAATCCTTCTTCCCTTTAATGATTCCCAAACTAATGTGGAAGTAGTGATATTTATACCACATGGATGTATTCCCACCTACCCCAAGATTTTTCTTTTCATGTTGTCCTTTGCAATCAATGAGTCATTTAGTGAATGTACTTTGACACAATTGAGAAGGGGATTTGAAATGGCGTTCTTAGATTCTGAAGGACTTCTCTATGTGTGCGGGTGGAAGAATATTCAAATCACGTGTGATTGGCCTTAATGGAGATTTTATAATCATGATTAAAGCGAGAATAATGCTTATATCAAGAACAAATAGATGGCTAGAACATGGTTCCCAAGGAAAGGCCAAAGCAGTATTGTGGTCACATGGAAAATTCCTTGGAAGAAGAAAACAAGGAGTCATTGGGCTATCTCTTATCATTGGCATCCCAATTTCTCTAAAGAAGAAAATCAAAGTAACCATATTTTAAGTATAAGTTTTCCAAAGAAGCTTTCATGCTTGAGGTCTTTGACTACAAGGAAATAGTCTGTTGGTTTTCAAGGCACTTTGATCTAGTTCACCATATAATTGGGGTAGAGGAAGAGGGGAGAAACTCAACCCCCCTTACTCCTCTTAATTTCCAGACAATGATGAATCACCGTAAGATGAATACGTGATTCAATGTTGCAAAATCATAGAATTCCCTTTATTCTCATGCTAGAGGATGAACCCTTATTAACTAGTGGTGTTCTCACCCAAAATACATGAGAAAAGATGGAAAAAATGGAATCACTGAGTTGTCTAACCCATATCATGACATTTATTGACTATTTTGAAGGTTGGCGGGCCAGGAAACCACTTCCCAAATGAGCAGGTATGGTATCTATGTTTTCATCTACACCATTCAATGAGGATCCACTTTTAGTTGGGCAGAGATAATCTATAATAAGATCTCTCATTATTTGGTCATATACTAGGCGACCAGGAGGTTCTTTATGTCTTCATATTTGGTATTTAGTTTGGATTTTTCTAATATTTTAGATTTGTTGCAACCAAATTAAATATAATGAAGTAAAATTGAATGAAGAGGAGAGTCAACTCAAATGGTTAATAAATATTGGAACATAGGAATACACAATAAAGTTAGGGTATAAGTAGAAATAGAGGAATATTTTAGTATTGAGATAGTTTGGTGGGGGGGATCTATTTGGAAACTAACCTCCCATTTTAAATAAATAATACTTATATGGTTGGTACTAAATAATAAATTTATAACATGGGAAAATGGATAGAAGAGAAATTGAATGAGGTCAACTACATGTCTATAGCGCAAAAGTAGTGTTCAAATAGTGAATCACTATTTGTGACTTTTCCAGTTTTAAAATAAGTATGGAAAGAGATTACATATCCTATAATGGGATTGACTAAGTGAGATACATAGAAAATGATTGAATTCCTTTTTGAATATTTATTTAATGAAAAATTAGCAAATTATAAGTCATTTCTTTCCTTTTTTCTTATAATTTATGGTGGAATAGAATTAAGATGATTTTTCAGGATTTGGATTTCACAATTACATAAGTAGCACATACAATGAGATTTGCATGGGATGATAACAAAATTATTCTGGAAGTGATATCCAGTAAAATTTTACTAAGGCCACATATTCATTAAGGAATACCTTGGGGATGCTTTGGTGGATCAATACAAGATTACCCTAGTATCTATTGACTAGGGGTTGTACTATGTTTCAATTCAATACATTACCTAGATGTAAAGTACGTTGTTGGACAAGGTTCAATAAAACTAGCTAAAATTCTATGATCTATGGCTATTATTGAAAATTGCAAGGAAAACAAGGATAAAAAATTGTCAGTTGCTAAGGGACTCAAAGATCTTGGTGGGTCAAAAAAAACCAACAATGCAATATTGCTTGACATTGTTACCAATCATGAAATTTCTATAGGATGTAAAATCAACTTTTGAAACTTTTTCTTTTACACATGTCTATCTATATTTTAACATACAAGTGGATAAATTATCTAATGAATATTTTCTCTTGTAGGAAGGTGGCTTTATTAAATTTGAATTCAGAGAAAGCGCTTTCATACCTGCTATAAAATAGATTGTTTTAAGTCTTTTTAGATTCAGTCCAAAGTTTTTTTTCATACTGAACTTTTGGAAATATCTGGAATATTGAATTCACAACAGAAGTATATCAATGGACCATTTTTTGGGTTGTTCTAGGTAGAAAGAGTAGGTGTATGCAATATATACAAGAACAATGTAATATATTTAGATGTAGTCTTATGAGTATGGTAGACAATCCATAAATCTTATTAGGTAGTTTCAACCTTTATGGACATCACAGTATAAATTTTTATTTATCTCTTAGAAATATCAAATATAAGGATATTTTTATTTAGGAAAAAAATTAGTTGGAAACCATATGCAATGTTGATTCCACCAAGACATAATTATATGCCAAATATATTTCAACCATATGAAACTAAATGTCAACATAATGCAAGATTGAAGAAAGTAGTATGTTAGTCCCACGCTAATAGTATGCAATTCAATGCAAAGTCAATGTAAAACAATTCAAATATGACACCAACTATATACAAATGAATTCATTGTGCATGGATTACAATGTAATGCCAACATGTTGCAACATCAATATGACGACCTTAAAGTTGTTCTCGATGTAGGATCAATGCAACTTTCCACCTACAATATTGACATAATGCAAAATACACAATTTTGATGCCAAAACAAGAAAGAGGCAACACTAAGCATGGTTTTTTGGAAAATATGTTATGCAACTTTGAAGTATTGGGGGGTTAAGAAGACCCATGTAATCACTAAAATAATCCTAGCAAGGGTTCACATTAAGAACAAGAAAAGTGGTCACACATGTTGAGATGCAACAAATGATGCCCCGAAATATACCATGTGTGAAGTTGTCCATAAATTGTTTTGGAAAAAATTACACTACAGGATGATGATGGAGACAATGTTATAACCTTGTTTATAGTACTGAAGATCCATATATGGAAAACGTTAGTAGGAATATTATCCATGATAATAAGAGTATTGGAATTCTTGATGGAATTCCAACAAAATTCCTCCAATTTTATGACATCCAAATCTTCTTCAAATTTACCAAGGCATCCAATTGGAATCCAACTATGTTCAAAATGATGTCCAAAATGAGGAATTTATGATACGAATGGATAAATGCACAAGAAAGGTAATATTAATTCAATATGTTCTCTCCTTTCTTTCAATATATGTGTGCTCCATATTTCTTTCACATTCAAGTACAGTACACACCATTGTGACAACACTCTAGGATTTCTTGTGCAAAGGATGCAAAAAAACTACCAAAAAAATTAAATCTAGTAAACTAGAAATTCATCGAGGCACTTATTAACAAAGAAATTACAAACACATGATTGCATGCTTATGAATTTTTCATTGGTGTCAATGGTAGATTGGAAATTGATCACAAGGAAAAAAAAATTTAATGGATCCATCAAAAATAAATATCTACTTGCACACCGTTGAAAACATTACCTAAACCACCCTCTATTGAAAACAAGAGGCTAACCAATCTGGTGAATCCTTAATGAAACAACACCTTCCATTAAATATCACCTAATATGAAGACCTTGTAGCAAGGAGAATATCCATCTTTGGGATGATATCACTATGGCAAGATCTCCTCTCTTAACCAATGGATCCCTCCTTGAAGGATAACCTAGAATTATGTCTCCATCATTATCAAGATATCATACCTCTCAATATGGTATTAGTGAGATGATGGGACCTAGGGGAAATTATTCCCTCTCTATCCACCACAAAAACCTTAAGATATGACTTGAACCCTTTTCTAGTGCTTGAAATGGTATCACCCCATACACATCTCTTAAGAGAATGAAAATATGTGGGAAAATTCAATGGGGTATGCAGTGTTATGTAAGGATATTTTCACTTCCTTCAATAGAAAGAAAACTAAAACATACAAAAAAAATTGTGGGAAGATTAGGAGGATAATACCTCCCTAAAATTAATTCTTTTTTCTAGAAAATTGTTGATGGGAAACTACTGACAGTGGAAAATATTAGAAATAAAAGGAATCATGGGGACACCTTTATGCACCTTGTGTAAAAAATATGGATAAAACTACTCATAGTGGGAAATATTAGAAAGGAAATCATGGGGCCACCTTTATGGACCTTGTCTAAGAAAATTGTGTAAAAATATTCAACTATATTGAGAGGCAGGGAGGTGAATCAATATAGAACATATTTTTACTTTTACCGCATCATCAACTCAATTTAACCATGTCACATTGTTAATCATATGAAACAATAGTCAACAATAATGCATAATGCATAAATAATTTATGCAGAAACACATCAAGGGAGAAAAACACAGGAAGATGCCTTTCAATAAACAATTATTACAAATATTTGCAAACACCCATCCGCTTGAGACACCAATCTCCCAAGTTTACAAGAAAAAAATTGAGTGAGGCACCAACCCCCTATATTATTCAACACCGATTGAAAGGAAACTCCAAATCCCTATATTCTCCAACACTGACTAAAAGGAGGCACCGACCCTTTAGATTCTTTAGAACCAACTAAAAGGAAAATCCAAATCTCTAAATTCTCTAACACCAACTGGAAGGAGCCACCAACTCCCTTGATTCTTCAGCACCAGCTAAAATAAATCTCCAACTCCCTGCCTTTCACAACCCTACCCAACATAGTAGAACCCAATATGAAACATTACATGGAAGTGATCTTCTGATCAACAATGCTACCACCCCAATCATAATCAGTATATCCAAGAAATAACACTCCTCCATTAGAGACATATTTAAGTCTATAAGCAATTATACCTCATAGGTATCTAAAAATATGCTTATCGACAACGCAGTGTCTATGTCTAGGATTGGTCATGAAATGAATGAAAATTCTAATTGCATAGAAAATGTCTGGCCTCGAATGTATCAAGTACATCATCGAGCCAATCAATTGTCTATATAATGTGGGGTCCACTGGATCCAATCCAGCTCATGGTGTTTCCTGAAATTGGAATCCATTGGAGTGTTTATAGATTTACAGTCCACCATGCCAAATATGCACAAGATGTCCACAATATACTTCCCTTGAGATAGAAATATCTCATCGTTCCTCTCCCAAATATCAAGGTCTAAAAAGTAGTGCGTAAGACCTAAGTGTTTCATCTCAAACTCTAAGGTACGAGCCCTATGACACTCTACAATTAGTATTTCCTCTCCAGTGAGGAAAAGATCATCCAAAAATAGGACCAGTACCAAAGGTTTGTTATCCACTAATTTGAAGTACAAGTTTGAATCTACATCATTCTTCAAGAAACCTATTTTCTGAAGATAACTGTCTATTTTGGCGTACCAAGATTGAGGAGCTTGGTTTAACCCATACAAATATTTATTCACCTTGCACACATGGTAATACTTCCCATGTATCACAAAACCATCAAGCTTCTTAATGTAAACCTCTTCCTCAACCTCACCATTGAGGAAGGAAGTCTTCACATCCATTTGGTGAAGATTCCATCCTAATACTGATGCAACTGAAATAATAGATCTAATGGTAGTATACCTGGCCATTGGAGAAAAATCCTCCTCATAATTAATGCCCTCTTCCTGAGAAAATCCATGGGCAGTAAAACTGGCTTTGTAATTTTCCACACTTCCATCTGTGGCATGCTTTATCTTGTAATTCCATGTGGAAGTTACGACTGACTTCCTCTCATGTCTAGGAAAATTATCCCAAACATCATTCTTCAGAATAGAATGATATTCCTTTGTCATATCATCTTTCCACACTTTCCATCCTGCAACCTCTTCATATGATGAAGGCGTTGAGTCATTGATGTTTCTAATCAATGAAAAATATCTTGAATACCTATTAGGCTGCTTGCATTCTCTGGAAGTTCCTATTGGGTCTCCATGCTTCTCAGCATATTTCAATACATATCGACACCATGATGACCTCCTATTTGAAAGAGGTTCATTAACCAGTTCAAATGGTTCATCAATGAAAGGTAGGTATGTATGCTCTACTAGATTCTCCCTCTGAACATCAGAAGGGGAAGAATAATCATCATGATCCTTTGATATAGGATCCTTAGCCTCCCCTATATCTGGATCACATTCAATCTCTTTTGACCACTTGAATGCTTCCTCTTCATGGAAAGTTACATCTTGACTAACCTCAACATGTCTCTCACCAGGTACATAAACTCTGGATGCCTTGGAGGTCTCACTGTAGCCAACAAAATTTCCCATATTTCCATAAGGTTCCATCTTGTTCATCTTTTATTTTGGTATGTGATTATACATATACATGACATCCAAAAATCCCAAGATGTGATATGAATGGTTTCTCACTAGTGAACACCACTTCAGGTGTTTTCTCATTAAGAACTACATGCAAAATTTTGTTCTGTATGTACACTGATGTACTAGTAGCTTGTGCCCACAAATTAGCACATTTATCGTGATCATGTAACATGCATTTTTCAGCCTCGCAAATAGTTATGTGCTTTCTATCTGCAACCCCATTCTGTTGTGGGTTGTAAGGAACTGTTAATTGTCTACATATCCCTACATCACTATAAAACTCATTAAAAACATTTGATTCAAATTCTCCACCATTATCAAATATTAGGGCACGGATATGCCTACTTGTATGATTCTCAAATAAGTATTTACACTCTTAAAATATACTGAAGGTTTCACTTTTGGCTTTCATGAAGTAAATCCAGGCGTTATGGGAGAAATCATCAATGAATAAAACATAATAGATATTCCCACTAAGGGATGGGGAAGACATGGGTCCACATACATATTAGTGCAATAAACATAATATGCCTTTAGATCTAGTATGGATGCTAGGAAACTTCTTTTTAACATTATTTACTAAAGCACAACCTCTACACATAATATCATGTACATAATCAAAACTAGGCATACCTTTCACCATTCGCTACAAACCGAGTTATATGAAGTGGAGATGTCTAAGAATCATATGAGAAATATTGCATGAGATGATAGTATGATGTCTCATGGCCACAATATACTCTCCTGGGACCTTTTAAAGTCCTCCTTCTTGAACTCCAATAACATTAGTAGTATCAATGTTCTAGTTCTTCAGCCACAAGTAAGCTTGATTCTCCATAAAGATGACTCATAATCCTTTATCTTCAAGGACATAAATAGAGATTAGTTTCTTCTTTAATCCAGGGACCTAAATAGTGTCCTCCACATGTAGTGTTTCTCCTGAATTTAGCTAGAAGGATGTCTATCCAAATCCTTGGATTGAGTATGTGGACTTATCTACCAATTCTACCATGCATGCAAATTGTTTCTCTTTGATGTTGGAGACTACACCCTTGTATCTTGACATGTTCTTTGAAGCACCATTGTTAACTAACCATGTATATTCTCCTACAATGAGAGATATGGACAATGCAGAGACAAGGTAACTCTTCCTCCTTGTCTCTTTCCCTTCGGGTGCATCTTCTTTGGAATTTTCTTCTACGACTATGGAAGAATGAAATATTCCTTCTTTTCTTTTGTTCACATGGAAATCCCGTATAAAGTGTCTTGTATTTTGAAAATAAAGTGTCTTATCTACCAATTCTACCATGCATGAAAATTGTTTCTCTTTGATGTTGGAGACTACACCCTTGTATCTTGACATGTTCTTTGAAGCACCATTGTATACTAACCATGTATATTCTCCTGCAATGAGAGATATGGACAATGCAGAGACAAGGTAACTCTTCCTCCTTGTCTCTTTCCCTTCGGGTGCATCTTCTTTGGAATTTTCTTCTACGACTATGGAAGAATGAAATATTCCTTCTTTTCTTTTGTTCACATGGAAATCCCGTATAAAGTGTCTTGTATTTTGAAAATAAAAATTTATGAGTTTTGATTTTTCAAAACCTTTATTGATATCTTTCTTCTTTGCACGAAGAGAATTCTTGGGAGTAAATGAATTCCTCCCTTTCTTAGTTCTACCCGTGATAAATAGATTCTCCACCTTAGTGTGTACCACTTTATTTTGGATGCTCTCTTCTTCTATAATCCAATCATGCTAGAATATTTTGAAGTTAGGATGATCGTATCTTCCATTTACCGTAGAAAGAAAGGTATCCCATGAGGTGGTGATCCCTTCAATGGAGGTTTTAAGAATATCATCCTCATCCATATCCACATCGATGCTTGCAATTTGATCCTTCACCTGTGAAATATTTGTGAAGAATGAGGCTACAATTTAATCTATTTCCATCTTCATGTTTTGGAACTTGTTCTTCAAATCCCTCTTTTGAGTAGGGCCTTCTTCTCATAGATATTCATGAGGGTGTCAAAACAATCCTTTGTTTTATTCAATGACATGATAACCGACACGAGGTTGTCCATCACTAAGTCATATATGATCCTATTTTCCTTTTCTTGAATCTTCTTGTAATTGGTTCTTCCTGCATTTGTAGTAGGCTCTTCGAGTATGGAGGTCACAAAAGAATCAAGATCATGCTCTTCGATAATGTTGATCACTCTTGTATTCCACGTGTTGAAGTTTGATGTACCTTTAATTTTATCGTCCAATGAAAAGGATAATGATGACATTGCTTCAATCTTTTCTCAATGCTTCAAGATCTGTGTAGGTTTAGAATGTTTGCAAAATACTAATCTATTGCATGCCCTTGCTATGATACCATGTCAATGTTTGAGCAAATATTAAGATACTTTGAACTTTAAAACTTTTGATAAACAAATCCAGTGCATGTATATCTCATAAAACAATTAAAAAAAATTATGAATCCACAAGACACATATTGTATCTTGGTAAAACCCTCCAAAATTCGGAGGATGAAAAACCCAATAAACAATCCTTTGAGTATGATACTATAATGGGAGAGAATGATTTTACAACACTTGTATATTTTTTGATAGGATATATCTAAGAAGCACTAGAGATAATAGAGATCATATGGAATATTGTCATAGCCTTGTCAAGTGTATAACACTCTAATAACAAGCTTATTCAGTCATACAATAAAGGTAGTGAATGGTTGCATTCATTTTTGGCACTCTGAACACTATTAACCCTATGTTCACTCTCCACACATTACCTATTGCGCCTTCCTTGAATTGGTGCCAAGTTCTGACCTTGTGATAATTAACTACATTGAATATATGCTCCCTCCATTAATTCACCGATGTTAAATGCCTCTAATTGAATGTAACTGAATTGAACTGAGTTGAATTGAACATAACTGAATGTAAGTGAATTGAACTGAGTTGAACTGAATGTAACTGAGTTGAAATAAATAGAATTGAATGCAACTGAATAGAACCTAGTGTGAACTGATTAACTAATTTCTTGACCATTAGTTAGGATTTTAACTAAATGTTTTTATTGCTTCACAATCAGCACCCTCCACAACAACGGTTTACATAATTATAGTTAATTATTACAAAATATCAGATATCATATTTTATAATAAATACTAAATATTATAATATAAATAACTATTAAACAATGTCCTAATTATTATAAAATCAGTATCAAATCCATATACAAAGATAACTATTTTATATCGTACTAATTTTTAATAGGACGAAATGATCTCGAGGCATGGCGAAGATAAAAGATAGATCTTTTTTATTGATCTAACTTGCTAAGGTTTTCCTAGAAACTTCAATCCTTCTTTCTTTGTCTTCCAGTTAAAGATAATGTAACAAATTTATCCATAACCAAATAATTCTTCCTAGCTTGATACTTCACTGATTGGTTCTAAGCGGAAGAGACAACCCTCATAAATCCTTTAAGTGTTATTAACCTGAGTTAGTTCTTCTCTTTTATCCATCCTAAGTTAAAAGATACTACATTATTTGGCATTTATAGTAAAATTTTCTCGCCTCTGGGACCAAATTTATGCATTAGTTCATGCTTTAAGGGCTTATCCTCCCAAAGATGAGCTTGTGGTTGGGATTTTCAAAGAATTGGGGCTGAGGAAGCAGAGCTTGAAGCTGCATATGGAAGGTATGATGAATGAAAAGACCTACATGAGCTCTAGGTCCAAGACCTTCTTCTAATCCCAAAGGGAAGGGAATTTTTTCCATTGTCAGTTTTCCTTCCCCACTACCATTGGCATGGGTGGGTTATGAAAGGCCTTTGGTAAGTCTCGATAAGTTGTGTTGACACCTAATACTATGATGAAATGATCAACCATTTAACTATCATTTTTTGAAAAGAGTAGATGCACAAAGAAGACGCCAATACAAGTAGACATGGAACTGCAAATTATTTTTACAAGCTCACAACCCTAATAGAAAAAATGTGACAGATTATCGGCTATGGAGCTTTCGTTCTTGAAGCTTCACCAAAGGTGTGCACGTGAATTTTTCCCAGTTTTTAACCTTAGCAAGTTTTTTTTTAAATGAAATATGTTGTGTACATTCTCTCTCACTATATATTATCATGATAATTGAGGCCATTAAATTATTATTTTT